>SKCR01041441.1:0-66747 GCA_019454045.1 Zanthoxylum bungeanum
TGGTTGCAGTAAGCTTACCAAGGCAGTGCGTTTTTGGGCATGATTCGTCTTCAAATCGACATAACCGATCAATGTAAGTATTCCGCTATCTTCATTGTGTATTCACGCATGTTTTCATGTCTTGATTTGATCTTGGGACCTTAGAAAAATTCAACAGTTTAAGTATTTTACACTATGGTCTGACCGTAATGTTTTTAATACTTTTACCGGTCTGTTATCTTACTTCGTGTCGAAACTCTTTGAATTACTCTAAAGTTTCTGACTTGTGTTTCATAAGATACACCTAACCGTAACACGATGCCACATCCATAAAGGTTATGAAGTATTCATATCCACCTCTAGCCTAGCTAGACATGGGCCCACTTACGTCACAATGAACGAGGGCTAATAGATCGGTGGCACTTGCACTTTTACCAAGTAAAAGATGTTTTAGGCACTTTGCCTAATAAAATAGATTCGTAGACATCATTTGAATTAGAATCAAATCCGTCCTAGTATCCAATCTTCGAAAGTGTGGATATACGAGTCTTGTTAATGTATCCCAGACAACAATGGCACTTTTAAGTCTCAACAAATTTATAAATTTGAGCTTTTGTTTTTCATATTATATGTTTGAGATTCATTTATATTCTAAATATAAATATTGTTATTCACATCATATGTGCTTATCTCAGTATCATCTTTATAACAAAAACACTTAGTGTTCTAGAATATAAAGGTATACCTGTAACGGGTTAAACTAGATACAAAGATAATGTTCCTAGTCAAACTAGATACATTATAACAGTCTCCTAATTTAAGTACATGCCCAAAGGGCAGTTCCAAAACTTAGGTTCCCACAGCCAAAACAGCGACTCTTGTCCTGTTTCCAACTCATAGGTCAAACTCAACTGAAACCAGTCTCCTGCTAATTAGCAGATCCCGCACATCAGTATATATGTTTATGTACCACATCCAACATCTAAAATCCAATTTTAAAACCAGCAGTGGACATGTTTATAACAAACATACCTGAAGTCGGAGCCTTGCCCGTCTTCACTTCCTTCATGTCTGCCTTTGTCCATACAGCAGTCACGCTTCCAGTGACCCCGTTTGCCACAATTTAGGCATACATCTTGGGATATGTCATTTGCCTTCCCAGAAGACTGTGACGATTTTCACTTTACCCATTTTCACATCCCTAGAAGTCTTCGGCCAAGCCTAGACCTTCTGGGATGTATGAGTAAGATGCGCCTTGAGCTTCTTGCCCTTTTGCAAGCTCTGGCTGTGTCTCCTTGAGCATAGCCATTAACTCTCCAAGAGTTTTCTTTTGCAATCAGTACTTTTAAGATATAAGAATAGATCTATTAAGATCCTTCAATTTCAATATCATATTATAATGATCTAATCCTTAGTTCTGACGAAGGAGTCTTTGCGGCAAGCATAAACTATTGAGCACTAAAGTTTTCATCACCATGAGTCTTCCAAAGCTCATGCTCTACTATTTGCTCAATTCCGGGCTTAGGCCCGAGAGGTCGCTCTATCAAATAGATTAACTTCTCAACTCGCAGGACTATCCTGAGATTCATTTCCAATATGAAAATTAAAGCTGTAAAAGACATTTTTCACCTAGGATTATGTCCTTTAACGCTAATCTTTCAAGTCCTCTTGATTGCTATAGTCCAACTATCCAATCAACGATTTCAGGTACATGTAATGTAATGATTACTATAGTCTAACTATATATTAACTAACTACAATTTGATTGGTTAAATTCAAATATATTGATTACTATAATCTAATATATAATCAACTATAAATGAAGTAGTTTGAATACAGTCCAACTGTTTAATTAAAATAACAATTGAATATTAGTCCAACTAATATATTCAAAAATAATTAATGACGAAAAATGAAATGAGCGCATATTGGCAAGTATCTAAACGAAATTTCAAATTTAATACTTGCCTCCCACTATTTTTCGGCGAGCCTATGACCCTCTGTGGAGTACTCAGGAAACATAGTTTCCCAGTGGGCTAGGATCCCGTTAAATAACACACAACCTTGACTTTGGTCAACAATTTGTATGAAACTTAACTAGGTAGATCTCTAAGATCAATTGGATCCCATCCAATTCCTAGATCCAGTAGGTGGACCTCCAAGTCCGAAACATATATCCAATATATGCCAATATATCTGATATATTCCCTAACCTTTTTCCTCTGAATCAACTAAGCCTTGGCTTTGGCTCAACAAGCTTAATGAAACCAGTTAAGCATTACCCATTGACAGTGGGAAAGCTTCGTAATCGAGGATGATGAACAAGAAGTGGCATTGACTTTGGCCAACAAATCACAACTTGCCCAAGGCGTACGATATGGAACAAAGCCTTCATGATTCAAACACATCCGCGATGGACAAAGGTCTTGACTTTGGCCAACAAACCAATGCCAATCTTGGATTTTGAGAGAGAATCACTCAATGTAAGGAAAAACATTTAATATAAAATGAGGGTTTTTATCGCAATTTGGCAACCATTTTATTATCTTTAATTAGGTCTCATCATATACCCTTAAACATGCATTCTAAAAGCATAATAAGGCGCGAATAAATAATAATGATATGCGCATGGATATTTAACAAATTGTTCCTAGAACAAATCTCTCCATTTCCTCCCCCCGGCTAGCACAATTCTAACTTCTACCCAATTACATAATACAATAAAGAAACCTCATTAACATTGAGGGGAATTGGTGAGAAGAGAATTACAAAGAGTCATGATATAAAGGCTAGACAACGCAGGTCCAATTAATAAATTCGAAATTTTTACAACAATTTCCAAAATTGCCCTCACCCATCTAATATCCATCTGATATACATTATTCATACAATACATCCATGTATTCACACAAACATGTTATCCAATCAATCTAATCCAATTAATTAATCTTTGAATTAAGTGATCATCAAATGTTCAAACAACGATTTGATTTGCGCGAGTCCAACTCGTTTAAGAATAAGTACTCAAAGTGCGTATTCTTGAATTATATCGACTAAATTTTAAATCCAATTTAATTATATTCAATACTAATTCTTATTTAATTCCAAATTAAATAATTACACTTTATTAATGTGCCTTAGACTTAGATTCTAAATCTAATCTTAATGGGTCTCAAAGGCCCAATTAACATCCAATGTCAATTTAATTAAAGTCCAATGAGATTTTAATTAATTCATAAGGATGGGCTTTGGCAAATATGGGTCAAACCCAATGCCAAGGCCCAATAAAGGAATCACCCTATTTGCCATAAAATTAATTTCGGCCTATTAGGCCCAATAAATATTTAAAGGCGCATTTATTATATTTGGACTTAACGGAATGGTTTTAGGCCCCATTTAGATCCAATCCAATTGTCCTAAACCAACTTGGCCAACAAGTCCATAAGGCCCAAATGTAATAACATTAGCCCAATTCCAAATTAAAGACTAATTTATTATATTACATATTCCAAATATCATAGTTTTTTAATTAAAGTGTATAGCCATAATTAATTAGTTAATTAACATTTCCAAAATACCACTTTAATTAATTAATCATGCTTTATCATTTCAATTCATGTCCAACACAATTGAAGCAAAATCAACTCATAAATGCTCATCAATTTTGATTTCAATCCAATTAAATCACAAATCAATATATCTCATACATTTTAAACACATCTAATGGTCTAAAAATAAAAAAAATCACCATGACATTTAGGGCTCTAAGTTTCGGCCATGCTCATCAAATTTGGGAAAAATTATCTAATCAATTTTTATCCAAATTCATCATACATAACTCTAAGTTATCATAATCAAAACATAACCAAACACTCAATTTGACGAAATCATGCTCCAAGCAAAAATACCCAAATTCAAGTTTATGAACCCTAATTGATTTCATGTTTAATTTGGCTCTGATACCATTGTTGGGTTGTCCTAGAACATGCCAATGAACTATTAAGCATAAAATTGTGTGAATTAACAAAGTAAGTTGCAGAAATATACTCACTTTGATCGGCTAAGGGATGTAGAGAATACAAAAAATTTTGCTCATTTGTGTAGTGTTCCAAGCTCCTCTTTGTATGAATTGTTTAGCTCCAAACTTGAATCTTTGAATTCTAAACTCAATGGGATAGTTTCCCTATCACATTTGTTGACTCTTTTAATGTGCTAGCATCCACGAGTTTTGAATAAAAAATCATCAAACAAGAACCATAGGTTCACGCCACTTTGAGAGTGAGAGAGGAGAGAGTTTCTGTCAAGGCCTTAGGGAGAAAGAGAGTAATATGTGTTGTGTTATTGATTTCAAAATCAATAATGCCATATACCAAATCCAAGTTGGTATTAGTCATTCACATATAAAATAATGCTTGTGTGTTTTACAAGCAATCAACCACTAACAACTTCCATCAACCAAAATGTTATGAGATTGACTAGTGATCTGACTTGATATGGGCCCCACTTTAATTCAAAATTTGAGTGGGCCCGTAAAACACATAAGGCTCGGGTTCGTTAATTCTGATTTAACAAAATTTCCGTTGCGACGTTAATTAAAAATTAAAGTCACTTACGAATTAATTATAAATTAATTCGTTCGCCCGAATTAAAATCCAATTTTAATTCCGCTATGAAATCTAATTTCATTTATTATATCGAATATATTATTTTATTCGATTAATTCCAAATTAATCGTTCTCTCTCTTCTATTCAAATTTTATCCCAGATAAATTCTCGCCGTAATTAATCCCAGATTAATTCTGTTCGATTCATACGTCATCGGTGAATCTTCGGAAGCGACCCATGATATCCCTGGTTATGTTGGCAGTAAATCTGATCATCGGACTTTCCGAACACGTGCATACCTCGTACCACGTTCTTACAGATTTACAAGACATAGTTGGCTTCTAGCAAAGCGTCGTGCCTACCCAATTCTCCAGAAATATTCTTTTAAGGAATATATAATCTTTTTCGGGCGTAATATATATAATATTGCGTATTACGATCCAGTATCAGATGTCACATTGTAGGCATTGCATTTTCGCATGTGAAACCCGATGATGAGTCTCAGTTGGAGGCACTACCTTTTTAGCTAAGATATTGTGTGGGAAACGGAGGTCGGAAGAGGAAATTTAGAATGAGTACGTCAACAGATTCATTTCGCAAGTTCACTGTCTTCGTTAGTGCTGCGTTCGTTACTTCGTTCGAACGTCAAACAGATTGCGGGAGTTTGTGTAGCGTTCGAATGGGCGTTCGAACGGCGTCAGTATTTCTGGTTTTGCTGCTAGCCTCGCACCCCAGCCAATTAGCCCACCAAAGCCCATAAAACACATCCCAATTAATAAAACACATTTAAAACACATGGGAAATTAAATTAAATATAAATTAAATATTAATAATGTATTTGAATTAAATAAAATATTTAAACCATTTACCAATTAAATAAAACATAATATAATCATACCTAATTAAGACAAATCAAATATATTAGTTTCCTAACTAAATAAATCACACACTAAATTAAAAAGATGTCAGCCTAATTAAAATCAATTATAACAAATTAAAGATATTGTATTCCTAATCTAAACCAAATTTGTCCCCCCTCAATCTTTGACTTTCCTTGCACAACACAAAATCAAATCCCTTCCTTGTGAGACAAGGTGAAGCCCTAGCCATTCTCTATATAAACAACCCCTAACCAAGACATGCACACCCCTGGCTCATTGACAAGACTTACACGAAAATCACAACACCAAGAACCCTAGCCACTCACGGCAATAGCAAGAAGCACAAACAAAACTCTTCTCTTCATCTCTCCTTCTTTGGCTGAGAATACCACTACCCTAAATCCCCTCCATTGCCGAATTTTAACAGCCATTACAACCACCAATACAACTCCCCACACATCACCGAAAATACACCTCCAAAACAGCAGCCAAATCCTCTTAAAACAGTCCCTAAAATCCTCAAAACAGTAACATAAAAACTACATTCATAATCCTTAAAATAATCACACAAGACCACTAAAAACCCACAAAAAACACTCGGAATAGTCCGTTGAAACGTCAAAACAAGTGACCTGAACAGTGAGCAGCAAAACAGAGGCCGAACAGCAGGAGAACAGAGACCGAACAGCAATCAAAACAGCAAAACAGTGAGCTAGGACGCTAAACCAGTGAACCAGAGAAGTTGAGAAGCCTTACCCTTCCGACGTCCGTGAAACGCAAGCCTGAAAGTTGGTAAAAAGGTTAGACCTGAGGGTATTTTCCACACTCGTTTTCTATTTTATTTGTATTGTTTATTGAGTATTGCTTGCATGATTGTTATGTTGAAATGTATGTTGTGGCCCTTGAGTAGATAAATATGCATGAATCATGAGATGTTGTATGTTGTGACTTTGGAATAAAATGAGAGATGTGTCAACTCTCGCGGTATATCGGATGGAAACCCGGACATAAATTTCATAGCCGATTCCGAATGGACGGTAGTATGATCTGTACTCGGGATACAACTCCACGTACCGCTTGAGTAAACGGCACCATCTTTTGTTTTGTGTTGCTTTGGTTTATTTATTTTTCGTCACTTGAATTCTGCATGTTGCTTATTTATGCATGATTCAATCGAGCGCATGGGCTTAGTAAGTGGGATGAAAGGTCCCCTATTTGGAGGGGTTAAAACCCTTTACCACGATGCTTTACCGCGCCGGTTGACGTGTGTTCGGTTGAATGCAAGATACGTTCAATCGAGCATACTAAGTTTGATAGTATTGTTTTTAAATTCTTTGTATGCATGATTTAATCGAGCGCATGGGCTTAGTAAGTGCAATGAAAGATCCCCTATGGGGAGGGGTTAAAGCCCTTTACCACGATGCTCTGCCGCGCCGGTTGATGTGTGTTCGGTTGAATGCAAGATACGTTCAATCGGACATACTGAGCTTGAAATTATTGTCTTTATTCTTTGTGTTGCTTGCATCAGGCCTGGTTCTGTTCGAAGGCGTTCTCGAACGCTACACGAACGCGAACCTTCTGTTTACCATTAGAACACATTCTCGAACGCTACGCGAACACGCACGCACTTTCTTAGTTTCATCATGCATCAGGTCTGGTTCCGTTCGAATGCGTTCTCGAAAGGCATACGAACGCGAACCTTCTGTTTACCATTCGAACACGTTTACAAACGCTACGTGAACACGCACACACTTTCTTAGTTTCATCATGCATCAGGTCTGGTTCCGTTCGAACTCGTTCTCGAACGCTATACGAATGCGAACCTTCTGTTTACCGTTCGAACGCGTTATCAAACGCTACGCGAATGTGCACACATCTTCTTAGTGTTTCATGCATCGGGTCATGCTCCGTTCGAACGCGTTTTCGAACGCTACACGAACGCGCGCCCACTGAACTGAGTTATTTTCATCAGATTTCGTACCTAGTTGTCCCTAGTAGCTATTCCTTCGTATGATAAACCTGATTGTTTCTATACATTATGCAAGACTGTGTAGGTGTCGTTCATCTGTATTCCCCACATGTATGAGTATAATGTGTTTATTAACTTTTATGCTTGCTGTGTGTTAATCTTTATGTATGCAAATTGAGACTTAGATTACATACTAATAGGCTGTATGCAAATTCGGATATGTGTTACATGTAAATTTAGATGAACTTGTTGATGTATGCATGTGAATTTAGAAGCATGATACTCTTGGAAATAAATGTTACTTAAACTTGATTAAATTATTACATAAATCCTTTCATCACAAGTGACATAAGTAAAGGACCATTCCGAACCCAACGGTTTGAGGTCTTCCCTTGCGAGGGGTGAGTGCGGCCTTAAATCTCATTTTCCTGGTTCACACCAGGTGGCAACTCCATTATTCTCCGGTTTAGTCCCTGTGGCTACTCCGTACTCCCGACCAGGCCGCGAGCCTGAAATAGCATGCGTCGCCCAGTTTCTGTGTCCCACAGTCTGGCGACTCCACTGGGGATAGAGAATCGGCCCCAAAATATTGTCTTTTGTAATGTTTGGATTTATGTTCAAATTGACTGTGTCTATAGTGGATGAAATGAGGGTTTAATCGAGGGCATCTTGAGGCTAGGTAATGGTTTGGTGTCTTTCTTCATTCACTACCTTCCTAGAAGGAAAAGCTGTGAAGGCACCTATATGGCCATCTACCCTTAGCCTATTGTGATGGACTAATTTGGAGGACTCGTTGTTTATTCCTGACACCAAGCGATAAGAGCCTAAGAGGCTTGGGTATTTAAGTGAGCCTCGCTCCACCTTCCCTCTGGGGAATCTACAACGGGAAATCCATTTGACAGTCAATCACAAACCATAGCTCATTGGCACGTACCTTAGTGTATAAAAAAGGGTGCGCTCACTTGGTCGCTCGAACCCTTGATTGGGGAGACCTAGTTGTGGGCCATCCTTCGCCGATGAGAGCCTTTGTCTACACTCTTGTGAACCCACCCATAGACCGGGGTTGTATGGTTAAAGTAACAATTATTTCCTTGAGTATGAGCTTGTGGACCATCCTCATTTGGATGCAGTTGGACCACTGTCAGAAATGCGGACTTGCTGGGCAATTTAAACTGGGGTGAGTTCGTACCTTATGACCATTGGGCCCAAAGCTTATGAAATGTTGATGGGCCATTCCGTAGAAGTTATTGCTTTATGTTTGCATTATCTCCTTTATGCTTGTGTTTGGGAACATCGTCGTTTGGATCCATTTGGACCATTTGTCATGAGATATGGGGCTTGTTGGGCCATTTAAACTGGGACAAGAACGTATTTTATGACGATCGGGCCAAAGGCTTCTAAGTGTTATGGGCCACTTTGTGCTTGTGTTCGGAACATTACCATTTGGATTTAGTTGGGCTCCTTGCCATGAGATGTGAACTTGTTGGGCCATTTAAACTGGGATGAGTTCACTCCTATGACAGTTAGCCCAGAAGCTTCTAAAATGATAACGGGCCGATTTGTTTGAAAATTTTAGTTGATTTAGTATGTTATATGTGTTACATGCATCTCACGCACCCCATGCATACATACATCATGTTAACCCTTGTGTTCTGAAAGCCATCATAGATTCCCGTTGGGTTAGGAAAAAGGGAAGACTCACCAAAATACTGGGAACAGACATGAGTGAATCAGATATTGAGGTATCCCGTATGGATCAGTTGGAAAACGGTCTCGCCAAGGTCACTGAACAGTTGCAAGCCTTGACTACTGCCATGACGAATATGGCTGTACCCCGTGTTGGGGGAAACTCTGAGAATGTGAGGCGCGAGGAGCCTTTGAATGGGTTGGGGGATGATATCCCCACTTTTGATGATGACATGACAGAGCATGCAACAGACAGAGTGATTGGGTCTCAGGCAGAATTTCAGAAGCTTCGGGATCAGGTTGAGTCAGTTACCCGTAAGATGAAGGGTAAGGATGAAGAATTACTAGACTATGAGGCGATGGCTTTTGAGGAACAGTTGCCTGCTCAGTTCAAGATGCCGGATATGGCCAAGTTCAACGGGAATGGGGATCTGAGGGTCCACCTCCGACAATATGTGTCAGTTATGAGTTCAGTGGGCCTAACACAGCGCCAAGCTCGGAAGATGTTTGGGATGTCACTTGATGGGGCACCCGTAGTGTGGTACCATAGCCTTGAAAGAAAGGTTAAGGAGGATTGGAGGGAATTGGCAGATGTATTTCTGAAACAGTATGTTACAGACTTAGAGATTGATTTGTCACTTCGTGATTTGGAGAACACTAAGGAGAAGCCAGAAGAAAGCTTCAAGGAGTATGTCGACCGCTGGAGAAGCCAGCTTCTGAAAATGCAGACTCAACCCTCTGAGAAGGACCAGATTAAAATGATCATCAAGGGCACTAAGCCCTCGATCTATGGCAAGTTGAGGAGGATGACTTCAATGATTGCGGATTTCTGACAGTTGAGGGAAACTGTCATGGATATTGAAGAAGAGGAGGCCGAGAACAGGAAGTTTTATGGCCAGAATAGAAGGAATTTTGGGGGACATCCTGAAGCCAAGTCTTCCAGTGCTGAGGTCACTGCCATAAGGAACAGAAATTTCTCCAACTTGGGTAGACCTCTATCAAAGGTGTTTAAGAAATTGAAGATGCAAGGACTCCTGAAACCCTTGGAACCTAAACCACTCCCCAGCCCTGTGCCGCACTACCTCGACTTGAACTTATTATGTTATTTTCACCAGCAAAAGGGTCACGAAACTGACAACTGCCCCCGCCTTAGGCATGAGATCCAAGACCTGATTGACACCCACAAAATACCTGACCCAGAAAGAGAGCAACCCAGCACACACATGAATCCTCTACCAAATTACCACTCCGTCCCACCACCATGATCAACTTTGGCTTGCCTGAAACCTTTGTCCTCCAAACCCTCAACCACCAAGCTTCTCACATGGGGATAAGGGATAATAACAATGAAGAACCAGAGGCTGAGGAAGAAGGCACTGCTGTTTCTCCAAGTTTATCTTGCATTTTCAATAATGACATTGATTTTGTTTGCTTGTTCGAACCTTTTCTCAACAATAATAACGAAGTTCATTTCGCTTACTTGCCTGAATCTCCATTTCTCAACTTGCAACATGAGTGCATGTGACAAAAGCATTCAATATTGGTACTATGATACTCAGAACGTAGGGAATCCTCAGAAGAAGCAAGCAGAAAAGATAAGTTGGCCATTCAGAAATTGGGAAATGAAGACAGTGAGACTATTAGACTTGGAAAGGAAATGAGTTCACAGAACCAATTAGTGTAGACAGATTGAAGCGGTACTTTGCCTAAGGAAGAGAAGACCAGGCTGTCACTAAAGGAATTGACCGAAGACCTAACCCAACGGGATAGGAAACTCATGCATACATGCATACACGTAACACATTTTGCATCCTTTTTGTGTTTGTTCTGTTTTATATTAAAGGTTTCGAAGAAAGAAAGAGAGAAAGCAGCAAAGGCAAGCTAGTCAGAAACAACAACAGTACAGTTTCAGGAACGGATCCAGGGAATGAATCTCTCAGAATTTGGAACGAATCCAGGGAATGAATCTCTCAGAATTTGGAGCGAATCTGGGGAATGAATCTCTCAGAATTTGGAGCGAATTCGGGGAATGAATCTCTCAGAATTTTGGAACGAATCCAGAGAATGAATCTCTCAAGAATTTGGAATGAATCCGGGGAATGAATCTCTCAGAATTTGGAACGAATCTCTCAGAATTTTGGAACGAATCCAAGGAATGAATCCCTCAGAATTTTGGAATGAATCCAGGAATGAATCCGGGAATGGATCCCAGGGTCGAGGTCCACGTCAGCAGAATTTTGGAAGGAATCCGGGAATGAATCCCAGGGCCGAGGCCCACATCAGTAGAGTTTTGGAATGAATCCCAGTGGCCGAGGCCCACATTGTCAGAATTTTGGAATGAATCCTAGGGTCGGGGCCCACACCATCAGAGTTTAGGAATGAATCCAGGAAGGAATCTACGAATGAATCCTAAGGCTGAGGCCCACATCATCAGTTTTTTTAGAATGAATCCTAGCCCGCACCGTCAGAATTTTGGAATGAATCCAGGAATGAATCTTAGGGCGAGGCCCATGCCAGCTTGGGGGCGAGGCCCCACATCATTTCAGCTTGGGGGCGAGGCCCATTTCATGTCAGCTTGGGGGCGAGGCCCATATCAGCTTGAGGGCGAGGCCCCTATTGTCAGTTGTAGTTCCGGGTCGAGGTGCCCAGGGTCGAGGTGCCCACTACATCATCAGTTCGAGGGCGAGGTCCCTACTGTCAGCGGTGTTGGGTCGAGGTGCCCAGGGTCGAAGTGCCCCCGTTGTCGGTTGTAGTTATTGGGATGCGTCCCAGGATCGAGGTCCACTGCAGCACCAACTCAGCTCGAGGCAGCAGCCGAGCCAGGTAAGTGAAAATGCATGGCATAACTTTGATAGGATTGTTCAAAGTCAGACACTGCACAAGTCCCATCAAAGTGGGGGCGACTGTAGGCATTGCATTTTCGCATGTGAAACCCGATGATGAGTCTCAGTTGGAGGCACTACCTTTTTAGCTAAGGATATTGCGGGAAACGGAGGTCGGAAGGCAAAATTCAGAATGAGTACGTCATCAGATTCATTTCGCAAGTACACTATCTTCGTTAGTGCTGCGTTCGTTACTTCGTTCGAACATCAAATTGATTGCGGGAGTTCGTGTAGCGTTCGAATAGGCGTTCGAACGGGCGTCGGTATTTCTGGTTTTGCTGCTATCCTCGCACCCCAGCCCAATTAGCCCACCAAAGCCCATAAAACACATCCCAATTAATAAAACACACATTAAAACACATGGGGAAATGAAATTAATATTACATTAATATTAATAATGTATTTGAATTAAATAAAATATTTAAACCATTTACCAATTAAATAAAACATAATATAATCATACCTAATTAAAAAATCAATATATTAGCTTCCTAACTAAACAAATCACACACTAAATTAAAAAGATGTCATGCCTAATTAAAATCAATTATAACAAATTAAAGATATTGTATTCCTAATCTAAACCAAATTTGTCCCCCCTCAATCTTTGACTTTCCTTGCTCAACACAAAATCAAATCCCTTCCTTGTGAGATAAGGTGAAGCCCTAACCATTCTCTATATAAACAACCCCTAACCAAGACATGCACGCCCCTGGCTCATGGACAAGACTTACACGAAAATCACAACACCAAGAACCCTAACCACTCATGGCAATAGCAAGAAGCACAACAAAAACTCTTCTCTTCATCTCTCTTTCTTTTTTCGAGAATACCACTACCCTCCATCCCCTCCATTGCCAATTTAACAGCCATTACAACCACCATACAACCTCCTCACACATCACCGAAAATACACCTCCAAAAAGCTGCCAAATCCTCTTAAACAGTCCCTAAAAATCCTCAAAACAGTAACATAAAACTGCATTCATAATCCTTTAAAATAATAACACAAAACCACTAAAAACCCACAAAAAACACTCCGAACAGTCCGTTGAAACGTCAAAACAAGTGACCTGACAGTGAACAGCAAAACAGAGGCCGAACAACATCAGACTGAGACCGAACATCAAGCAAAACACAAACACGTGAAAGGATGCTAAACCAAAAACCAGTGAACCAGAGAAGTTTTGAGAGCCTTACCATTCCACGTCCTGAAACGCAAGCCTGAAAGTTGGAAAAATGGTGACCTGAGGTTATTTTCCCACACTCACGTTTCTTCTGTTTTATTTGTAGTATTTATTGATTATTGCGTTGCATGATTGTTTATGTTGAAATGTATGTTGTGCCCTTGATTAGATAAATAATGCATGAATCTGTTGTATGTTTGTGGCTTTTTTTTGGAATAAAATGAGAGATTGTGTCAACTCTCGCGGTCATATCGGATGGAAAAACCGACATAAATTTCATAGCCGATTCCAAATGGACCGTGTATGAATCTGTAACTCCGGGATACAACTCCACGACCGCTTGTGTTAGACATTATGTCCCATAGCGTCACTGTTTGTAAATGATATGGTATTATTGTACAAAATTAACTATGTGATAATGAAATTGCCTTTTGCCGTTTTGTAATATTATTTACTTTGACTAATAAATGGCGAAAGTCCATATGATTAATACTGGATTGAGATGATATGAGACAGTATCAATCTGTAAAAGTTTAATCATTAAATATCCCTAGTCGGAGTATTATCGAGATCGGACATCGATAATGCGGAATAGACTAGTATTGCGCTTGTGCACGTTGTGAGGGCACAACAGCATAGTTCTCATATATTTAAGTATTGGATACTTATGCAAGTGCAATAGGAGGTTGTGTTTTACCGATGGTACGGAAAACAGCTTCGCTCTGGATAGACCCCGCGGAATCCCATTGGTAGTATGTCTGCGTGTCTATGGGAGGCCGCATCAGGGTAGGTGTATATGGTCTTAACCTGAGACTTACACTCGCTAGTACTTGCGACAATCGGTAAACTTTGGTTTTGGTGGTTGGGGACCCTAACCGGTTCTGTGTACACCTTTTCTGGGTTTATCGAGAATCGTAGTGTGCTGGATGTGATGTCAAGATGGAAGTATCGCTTCAGACATATGGAGGCGATGATCACGCAGGGCACAGAACTAGTACTCTATAAAAGGTTGCAACCGTCGGGACAATATGACTAGGTCAGGATTGTCTGATTTAAAGAGACTAGCTGCTTGATGTCCGATATATGTTTCGTACGGGGCAGACACATCTCCAGCCCCAGGCCTAGCATGTGATCATCCGATACTGGATCGATTTACGCAATACTACGGTATACTACGCCTGATACAGATCTTATATTCCTATTAGAATATTTCTGGAGAATTGGGTAGGCATGGCGCTTTGCTAGAAGCCAACCTTGTCTTGTGAATCGGTAAAGACGTAGTACGAGGTACGTACGTGTTCGGATTATCCGACGACCGTATTTACTGCCAAAATATCCGGAGATCTCTTGGGTCGCTTCCTGAAGATTCACCTATGATATTTGATTCGAACTTAATTAATCTTGGATTAATTGCGGAGAAACTTTATCTCGGATAAAGTGCCTTATTTAGAGAGAGAGAACGATTAATTTGGAATTAATCGATATAATTATTATATTCGATATAATAATCGAAATTCGATTTCGACGCGAAATTAAAATTAGATTTTAATTCGGGCATACGAGTTAATTTAGAATTAATTCGTAAGCGACGTAAATAATAATTTCGCTAGGAGCGATTATTTATTTAAATTCGATTTAATTAACGTCGCGACGCTAGCTCGGTATTTCGGAAATATCGAACCCGAACGCGTGAGTGGACGTGGGCCCACTTTCATTGGGAAACGTGTGGGGCCCACATGACACTTGTCATTGATATGGCATTGCATGTTAATAGTGTACAAAACACTCTAAGGCATTGCATGGTGATAGTGTGCATTTCACTCAAAGGCTTTGCATGGAGTTTGAGTGTTTGACACTCTAAGCCATTGCATGGATTATGTCATAGATTTATTATTAATTTAATAAATTATAACATAAATATAAATTGATTTTTGGTAATACAAAATTAATTAATCAAAACTCTCTCTTCTCTCTCAAATTGCCGAAACTTCACCATTGAAGGGCAAGGAAGATTTGATCTTCCATTCTCCATTTTTGCTAGCACAAGCAAGGGATCAAAAGAGGTGATAGGGAAACCATCAAAGAGCTTGGAATACAAGAGCTTGGAGCTTGGAGTCTTCTTCCTCCTCTTGGCCGAAACCAACCAACCAACTTGGAGCTTGGAGATTCAAAGGTTTTGTTCATCTTCTTCATCACATAACTTTGTAAGTATGATTCCGCCATGCTTCAAGTCTTTTATATATATTCATTTTAGTATTTCATATGCTTATCTTTGTTTGGGACCTATATAATAGAAACCAACAATGGTATCATTGAGCTAGGTTTAAGCATGAAATACTTTAGGTTAAAATTTGGGTAAAATTGATTGAAGCATGTTCTTGTGAAATTTGATGAATGAGTATGCTTATATGTATGTTAAATGACATTATATGAAATCAATTTTATGAAAAATGCATTGGATGATTTTTCCCCAAAATTTTGACCTTGGCCGAATGGGTGTGTTAAATTGATTAAAGCATGTTCTTATGAAATTTGATTAATAAGTATGCTTGCATGTGTATAACATGATGTTATATAGAATCAATTTTATGAAAAATGCATTGGATGATTTTTCCCCTTGGCCGAATGGCATGATGAAATTGATATAAGCATGTTCTTATGAAATTTGATTAATAAGTATGCTTGCATGTGTATAACATGATGATATATGGAATCAATTTCATGAAAAATGCATTGGATGATTTTTCCCCAAATCCATGCCTTGGCCGAATGTGTTACTACTTGGAGTAGATTGAAATTTTTTTGTATAAGATCATTAGATGACTTAGAACGTGTACGGGACGTAGATTAGTAATTCAATCGGATTGAAAAACAAATCGACACAAAAACTCACCTTGGCCGAATGAACAAGGACATGAAATGGAGTTGAATTTTGATAAAATTAATGTTGGACATTTAATTTGACAAATACATGATTAATAAATTAAATGGGTATTTTTGAAATATTTGGTTTAATATATTAATCTTGATATTACACTTTAATTAATTGGACTTTAATGTTTGGAATATTAAAATTTAATTAATGGGCTTTAATAATTTAATTGGGCCTTATGGGCTTAAAATTGGTTTTATGGCACTTAAGGGTGATTCCTTATTTGGGCTTGGCAATTGGGTTTGACCCACATTGACCAAAAGCCCAAGCCTTAATAAATCAATTCTAAGCCCATTTGACTTGAATTAAATTCAACATTGGATGTTAATTGGGCTTTGAGACCCAATAGGATTAGATTTAGAATCTAAGTCTTTAAAGCATATTAAAAGTGTAAACATTTGATTTGGAATTAAATAATTGGATTAGTATTGAATACGAATTGAATTAGATTTAATTAGTAGTTCGATATAATTCGCGAATTCGTACTTTATGTACTTATTCTCAATCGAGTTGGACTCGCACAAAATCAAACCGTTGTTTGAACATTGGATGATCACATTAACAAAGACTAATTAATTGGATTAGATTGGTTGTAAAAGCATGTCTTGTTTGAATATATATGTATGTGATGAATGAATAGTGTATATCGGATGGATATTAGAAGGGAAAGGGTAATTTTAGAAATTATTGTAAATTTGGAATTTATAAATTGGACCTGCGTGTCCAGCCTTATCTCTTTATCTCTTTGTATTCTCTTCTCACCTAATTCCCCTCAATGTAAATGAGGTTTCTCTTATTGTATTATGTAATTGGGTAGTTGTAGAATAGTGCTAGCGGGGAGAGGAAAGGGAGTGATTTGTTCTAGGAACAAGTTGTTTAAATATCCATCCGCATATCACTATTACTTTACTTTACGCGCTTTATGATGTTTTAGAAGCATGCTTAAGGGTGTATGATGATGAGACCTAACAAAGATAAATAAATTGGTTGCCAATTACGCGAAAAATCCCTCAAACAATATTAAGCGATTTTCCTTCCGTTGAATGATTCTTTCTCAAGATCCGAAATTGGCATTGGTTTGTTGGCCAAAGTCAAGACCTTTGTCAATTGAGGATGTGTTTGAATCATGAGAATTTTGTTACACATCGGTGTCCTGTCCAAGTTGTGATTTGTTGGCCAAAGTCAAGATCACTTCTTGTCCATCGACATTGATTACGAAATTTTCCTTGTCAATGGGTCCCGCTTAACTGGAATCATTAGGTTTGTTGTGCCAAAGCCAAGGCTTAGTTGATTCAGAGGAAATGGTTAGGAAAATGTATTGGATACATTGACATATGTATTAGATATATATGTTTTGAACTTGGATGTCCACCTAACCGGATCTAGGAATTGGATGGGATCCAATTGATCTTCGAGATCTACCTAGTTAAATATCATACAACTTGTTGGCCAAAGTCAAGGTTGTGTGTTATTTAACAGGATCCTAGCCCACTAGGAAATTAGATTTCCCGAGTTGTCTACAGAGGGTTAGAAACTTGAAGAAAATAGTGGGAGGCTATTATTGAATTTGCAATTTCGTTCAGATACTTAGCCTTACGCGTCTTTCAAAAACATTTCGTCAATATTTTAATTAGTTGGACTAATATATTGTTATTTTTATTTGTAACAGTTTGACTGTACCCATAACATCGTTGACTTTATAGTTGGACTATAGTTGTCAAGATGATTGGCAAAGGTAATATCCGCGACATAATCATGGGCGATAATGTCTTCAGAGGGACAAACTTTGCCGACTGGGAAATGAACCTCAAGATAGTGCTTGGGGCTGAGAGGATACTGTATACTATTCAGAGACCTCTCCCGCCTAAACCCACTGAGCCACTGGAGCTAGAGTTATGGAAAACTCATAGTGATGATTGTGACCAAGCTCAGTCAGTTATGCTAGCTGCAATGACCCAGCATTTCAGACGCCAGAATAGGGACTTGGATCCCTATAACATGATGGCAAGATTGCGTGATCTTCACCGCACTAATAAGCGGATGAAGAGGTACGAGCTAGTAAGGAAACTCTTCCGCTCCCGGATGACAGATGGCGCATCAGTTGAAGCCCACGGGGCTCAAATGATCGCCGATATTGATGAGTTGGCCAATATGGGAATAGTCTTGGAGGCTGAGCTGACTATAGATATGATCTTGCAGTCACTTCCTGATACTTGGAAACAAATCATAGTCAACTACAAGTTGATGGATACAGATGACACTCTTGGAGAGCTGTTATCTATATTGAAGGAGTCCGAAAGGGAACTCCTAAAGGGGAGCAAGCGCGAGGCGCATTTTGCATCGACCTCTCATGCGCCAAAGGGTGGCCCCAAGGCAATTGGAGGTGCAAAGAAGAAGAAGTTCAAGAAAAAGGGCAAAGGCAAGTTGACATCTGCTTCTAGGAAGCCAAGGGACAAATCTCACGACATCTGCCTCAACTGCGGCAAGAGGGGTCACTGGAAACGTGACTGCCGAATGGGCAAGGGCAGAAGGAGGATATCAAGGATGGCAAGGCTATCGCTTCTGGTATGTTTGTTATTGAGATAAATATGAATACTTCTAGTTTTAAAAATTGGATTTTTGATTCTGGTTGTGGTGCTCATATTTGTACTGATGTGCAGGATCTGCAGGATAGCAGGGTGCTGGCATCCGGGGAGATGGATCTACGGGTTGGAAACGGAACACCAGTTGCTGTTTTGGCCGTAGGGACTTTTGTTTTAGAACTGCCCTCAGGGCATGAACTTAAACTTTTGAACTGTTATTATGTACCTAGTTTAACTAGGAATATTATATCTGTATCCTTGTTAACCCAGCAGGGTTACACTTTTGTATTCAGGAACACTGGGTGTTATTTATATAAAAATGATGCAGAAATTTGCACAGCTGTTGCAAATAACGGTCTTTATATTTTGAATATAAATGAATCTCCTAAAATAACGAACAAAAGGCTCAAGAGAAATAATCTAAAAGATGAAGCTTATATGTGGCATTGTCGTCTGGGACACATCAACAAGACTCGCATATCCACACTTTCGAAGAGTGGGTACTTGGACGAATTTGATCCCAATTCATATGACGTCTGCGAATCTTGTCTTTTAGGCAAAATGCCTAAATCACCTTTTAGCGGTAAAGGTGAACGTGCCACAGAACTGTTGGCTCTTGTACATACTGACGTATGCGGGCCCATGTCTGGCCAGGCTAGAGGTGGATTTCACTACTTCGTAACCTTTACAGATGATGCATCTCGTTACGGTTATGTGTATCTTATGAGACACAAGTCGGAAACTTTTGAGAAATTCAAAGAGTTTCGACACGAAGTGGAGAAACAAACAGGGAAGAATATTAAGACATTACGGTCAGACCGTGGTGGCGAATACTTAAGTTATGAGTTTCAAGATTACTTGAAAGAATATGGTATTCTTTCACAGTGGACTCCTCCTGGAACACCGCAATTAAACGGTGTGTCCGAACGGAGAAACCGCACCTTGTTAGACATGGTAAGGTCAATGATGAGTCGCACTGAGCTACCAATATCCTTCTGGGGATATGCATTAAACAGTGCTATACTTATTTTGAATAAGGTACCGTCGAAGTCTGTTGAACAGACTCCATATGAGATATGGACAGGAAGGAAACCAGGTTTCTCTTTCCTGAAGATTTGGGGATGCTGGGCATATGTTAAACGTTTGGAAGGTACCAAACTTGAACCCAAATCAGATAAATGCCTTTTCGTAGGATATCCTAGGGAAACCAAAGGATATTACTTCTATCACCCACTAGAGAACAAAGTATTTGTTGCTCTACATGCGGTTTTCCTTGAGAAGGAATTCCTAAATGCAGTGGCAAGTGGGAGGAAAGTAGAACTCGATGAAGATCGTAGTGATACTGTTCCTGGCAATGAATCAATGACGGAACATGAACAGACCATCCGGGATGAGTCTGTACCACAAACTTCACATACACAAGGACCGCGTAGGTCGGAGAGAGTCAGAACAATACCTGAGAGGTATGGGTTCCTGATCTCACCTCATGTAGATATTAATCTTATTGAGGATAATGAGCCGGCTACGTATGAGGAAGCGATACAAAATATCGATTCCGCTTTATGGCAAGAAGCCATGAAGTCCGAGATGGATTCCATGTACGCCAACCAAGTTTGGACACTGGTTGATGCACCAGAAGGTGTGAAGCCTATTGGATGCAAATGGATCTTCAAGAAGAAGACCGACATGGATGGCAACGTACAAACGTACAAAGCTAGGCTTGTAGCGAAGGGGTATCGTCAACAATATGGTATTGATTATGACGAAACCTTCTCACCCGTTGCCATGATTAAATCCATTCGGATAATGCTTGCAATAGCTGCATATTTCGATTACGAGATATGGCAGATGGACGTTAAAACCGCTTTCCCTTAACGGAAACCTTTTGGAGGATGTTTATATGCAACAGCCTGACGGTTTTATCGTACCTAGACTTGCAAACAAGGTTTGTAAGTTAAATCGATCCATTTATGGATTGAAGCAAGCATCACGGTCATGGAATCAGCGTTTTGATGAGATCATAAAGGAATATGATTTCGTGCAAAACAGATGACCCTTGTGTATACAAGAAGGTTAGTGGGAGAGCACTTACTTTTATTGTCCTTTATGTCGACGACGTATTGCTAATAGGCAATGACATTCCCATGCTGACGTCGGTGAAAGCTTGGCTTTCATTAAAATTCTCCATGAAAGATCTGGGAGAAGCAGCCTTTATTCTTGGAATAAAATCTACAGGGATAGATCTAGAAAGCTGCTTGGACTCTCCCAGAGTACATACATTGATAAAGTGTTGAAGCGATTCAACATGGAACAATCCAAGAGGGGATTGGTTCCAATGATACGAGGTACCTCTCTGTCTAAAGACATGTGTCCTAAGACTCAGGAAGAGAGGGACAACATGAGTCGGATACCGTTCGCCTCGGCAGTCGGATCGATCATGTATGCTATGATATGTACACGACCTGATGTCTCATATGCTTTGAGCATGTGCAGTCGCTATCAGGCCGATCCAGGTGAAGGTCACTGGATAGCAGTTAAGAATATCCTTAAGTATCTTAAACGAACTAAGGATGCTTTCTTAATTTATGGAGGTGGAGAACTTGCGGTATCTGGGTATACCGATGCAAGTTTCCAAACCGACAAAGATGACTACAAGTCGCAATCCGGGTACATTTTTTGTTTGAATAACGGAGCAGTGAGCTGGAAATCTTCCAAGCAAGATACTGTTGCCGATTCAACAACAGAAGCGGAGTACATCGCTGCATCTGAAGCAGCAAAGGAGGCAGTTTGGATCCGAAAGTTCCTAATCGGATTAGGGGTAGTTCCGTTAGCAGCTGAGCCCGTTCCATTGTATTGTGACAATAACGGAGCTATAGCACAGGCTAAGGAACCAAGGTCTCATCAAAGGTCCAAGCATGTTCTTCGACGTTACCATCTGATTCGGGAGATTATACATCGTGGCGATGTAAAGGTCGAGAAGGTCACATCAGATGACAACATTGCAGATCCGCTGACGAAGGCTGTTCTTCAGCAAGTTTTTGAACGACACATACATAGTTCGGGTATTAGATGCTTGAGTGACTGGCTATAGGCCAAGTGGGAGATTGTTAGACATTATGTCCCATAGCGTCACTGTTTGTAAATGATATGGTATTATTGTACAAAATTAACTATGTGATAATGAAATTGCCTTTTGCCGTTTTGTAATATTATTTACTTTGACTAATAAATGGCGAAAGTCCATATGATTAATACTGGATTGAGATGATATGAGACAGTATCAATCTGTAAAAGTTTAATCATTAAATATCCCTAGTCGGAGTATTATCGAGATCGGACATCGATAATGCGGAATAGACTAGTATTGCGCTTGTGCACGTTGTGAGGGCACAACAGCATAGTTCTCATATATTTAAGTATTGGATACTTATGCAAGTGCAATAGGAGGTTGTGTTTTACCGATGGTACGGAAAACAGCTTCGCTCTGGATAGACCCCGCGGAATCCCATTGGTAGTATGTCTGCGTGTCTATGGGAGGCCGCATCAGGGTAGGTGTATATGGTCTTAACCTGAGACTTACATCGCTAGTACTTGCGACAATCGGTAAACTTTGGTTTTGGTGGTTGGGGACCCTAACCGGTTCTGTGTACACCTTTTCTGGGTTTATCGAGAATCGTAGTGTGCTGGATGTGATGTCAAGATGGAAGTATCGCTTCAGACATATGGAGGCGATGATCACGCAGGGCACAGAACTAGTACTCTATAAAAGGTTGCAACCGTCGGGACAATATGACTAGGTCAGGATTGTCTGATTTAAAGAGACTAGCTGCTTGATGTCCGATATATGTTTCGTACGGGGCAGACACATCTCCAGCCCCAGGCCTAGCATGTGATCATCCGATACTGGATCGATTTACGCAATACTACGGTATACTACGCCTGATACAGATCTTATATTCCTATTAGAATATTTCTGGAGAATTGGGTAGGCATGGCGCTTTGCTAGAAGCCAACCTTGTCTTGTGAATCGGTAAAGACGTAGTACGAGGTACGTACGTGTTCGGATTATCCGACGACCGTATTTACTGCCAAAATATCCGGAGATCTCTTGGGTCGCTTCCTGAAGATTCACCTATGATATTTGATTCGAACTTAATTAATCTTGGATTAATTGCGGAGAAACTTTATCTCGGATAAAGTGCCTTATTTAGAGAGAGAGAACGATTAATTTGGAATTAATCGATAAATTATTATATTCGATATAATAATCGAAATTCGATTTCGACGCGAAATTAAAATTAGATTTTAATTCGGGCATACGAGTTAATTTAGAATTAATTCGTAAGCGACGTAAATAATAATTTCGCTAGGAGCGATTATTTATTTAAATTCGATTTAATTAACGTCGCGACGCTAGCTCGGTATTTCGGAAATATCGAACCCGAACGCGTGAGTGGACGTGGGCCCACTTTCATTGGGAAACGTGTGGGGCCCACATGACACTTGTCATTGATATGGCATTGCATGTTAATAGTGTACAAAACACTCTAAGGCATTGCATGGTGATAGTGTGCATTTCACTCAAAGGTTTGCATGGAGTTTGAGTGTTTGACACTCTAAGCCATTGCATGGATTATGTCATAGATTTATTATTAATTTAATAAATTATAACATAAATATAAATTGATTTTTGGTAATACAAAATTAATTAATCAAAACTCTCTCTTCTCTCTCAAATTGCCGAAACTTCACCATTGAAGGGCAAGGAAGATTTGATCTTCCATTCTCCATTTTTGCTAGCACAAGCAAGGGATCAAAAGAGGTGATAGGGAAACCATCAAAGAGCTTGGAATACAAGAGCTTGGAGCTTGGAGTCTTCTTCCTCCTCTTGGCCGAAACCAACCAACCAACTTGGAGCTTGGAGATTCAAAGGTTTTGTTCATCTTCTTCATCACATAACTTTGTAAGTATGATTCCGCCATGCTTCAAGTCTTTTATATATATATTCATTTTAGTATTTCATATGCTTAATCTTTGTTTGGGACCTATATAATAGAAACCAACACTTGAGTAAACGGAACCTTTTTGTTTTGTGTGCTTGGTTTATTCAACGCCTACGCGAAACGTGCACGCATCTTTTTATGTTTTCATGCATCAGGTCAGGCTCCGTTCGACGCGTTCTCCGAACGTCTACACGAACGCGCGCCCACTGAACTGAGTTATTTTCCTCAATTTCGTACCTAGTTGTCCCTAGTAGCTATTCCTTCGTAGATAAACCGATTGTTTTCAATACATATGCAAGACTGTGGTAGGTGCGTTCACTTTTTTCCCCCACATGTATGAGTATAATGTGTTGATTAACTGTATGCTTGCCGGTGTGAATCTTTTGTAATGCAAATTGAGACTTAGATTACCTCTACTAGGCTGTATGCCAATTCGGATATTGTAATGTAAAGTTAATGAACTTGTTTTGTGGTATGCAATGTGAATTTAGAAGCATGATACTCTTGGAAATAAGTGTACTTAAACTTGATTAAATTATTACATAAATCCTTTCATTACAAGTGACATAAGTAAGGGACCATTCCGAACCCAACGTTTGAGGTTTCCCTTGCGAGGGGTGAGTGCAGCCTTAAATCTCATTTACTGGTTCACACCAGGTGGCGACTCCATTATTCTCCGGTTTAGTCCCTGTGGCTACTCCGTACTCCTGACTAGGGCGCGAGCCCGAAACAGCATGCGTCGCCCAGTTTCTGTGTCCCACACACATGCTAGGCCCGGGGTTGGAATTGTGTCTGCCCCATACGAAGCATATATCAAATCTCTGGTAACTAGTGTCTATAATCAGATAATCATGACCTAGTCATATTATCCCGATGATGCAGTACATAAGAGTACCAGTTCTGTATCCTACGTGATCATTATCTCCATATGACTGAAGTGATACTTCCATCTTGACATCACACCCAATACACTATGATTCTGAGTATACCTAGATGAGGCGTACACATAACCTGTTAAAGCCCCGGATGACCAAAACCAAAGTATACTGATTGTCGCAAGTATTAGCGATGTAAGTCTCAGGTTAAGACCAAATACACCTACCCTAATTCGAATTCCCATAGACTCATAGTCATACTACCAATGAGATTTCGATGGGTCTATCCAGAGCGAAGCTGTTTCCGTACCATCGGTTAACAGAACCTCATATTACACTTGCATGAGTATCCAATACCCAAATATATGAGAACTATGCCGTTACGCTTCCATAACACGCACAAGTGTAATACTAGTCTATTCCACATTATCGATGTCCAGTCTCGATACTACTACTACTACTAGGGATATTTAATGATTAAACCTTACTTGGATTAATACTATCTCATATCATATTAATTCGGTACTAATCATATGGACTTTGATCATTTATATATCCCGATAATCCAATTACAAATGATAAAAGAGCAATTTCCTTTGTCACAGAGTTAATTTGTACAACAACACCATGTTCTGTACAAATAGTGATGCTATGGGTCATAATTGTCCAACACATATGTCCCACCACCTAGGAAAACCCTTGGGGATACCTTGCATGATTCACTGGGAAACATGAAGCCATCAATAACCAAAATGTGCAAACATTGATTGATCTGAAAGATACTTTCTCCAAAATCACATTTGTATTGACCATTAATGAGAAAGGAAAATTTCCTGCACAACCACAGCCAAACCCCAAGAGTCATCAAAACCTTCACGAGGGTAGTTCTGGTAGTCAACAAAAAGACCAAGTCAAATCTGTTATTACTTTTTGCAATGGTAAGTTCATTCGTAGACCTATTCTTGAACCTTGCGAAACTGAAAATAAATCAAATTCAGAGGGTAAGGAAGAGGTTGATGAACCATTACCTATCATTGATGATAACAATTTTTCTCATGCACCTCCATTTCCTCAAGTATTAAAAATAAAGAAAGTGAACCATTCCTCAGAGATATTTGAAATATTCAAACAGGTAAAGGTCATATTCTTTTGTTAGATGCCATCCAATAAATACCATCTTATGCCAAATTTTTGAAAGACTTATGTACCGTTAAAAGAAAACACTAGGTAAGAAAAAAAGCTTTTCTAGCTGAACATGTAAGTTTCATTCTCTCAATCAATAAGTTTCATTCTCTCAACCAATAATGCATTAAAATACAAGGACCCTAGTTGTCCAACTATTTCTTGTATTATTGGAAATAAAAAAATTGAACATGTTTTGCTTGATCTTGGAGCAAGTGTCAATTTGCTTTCATTTTCAGTTTACCAACAAATTAATATTGGTGAGTTAAAACCAACGTCAAATACTCTTTCACTTGCCAATAGATCAATCAAGATACCGAAATAAATTATGGAAGACGTGTTATTACAAGTCGATAAATTCATACACCTTGTGGATTTTATTGTCATGGAAACACAACCTGTAGCAGACAGTTATAAGCCAATTCATGTAATACTTGGTCAGCCATTTTTAGCAACAGCTAATGCTTTAATTAGTTGCAGGAATGTAATCATGAATTTGTCTTTTGGAAATATGACGTTAGAGCTAAATATTTTTAACATGTGCAAACAACCATATGATGAAGACAATGAGAACGGGAGCATGAAACTGATTGAACCACTTTTGGAGGAACATATTCGGGGAAGTTTATCTAATTCCATGGAAATTTATACAGCTAATTTTCTTGAATCAAGTATGCAATTAAATTCGGATACTCCTTATGATTTTTTACTTGATTCTACACAGGTACTGGAAGACAACGGAGAAAATCAGAATTTGGAGGAACTAGGAACACTGGAAGAAGAAAAACATGAGGAAATACCCAAATTGGAGTTAAAGACTTTTCCAGAAGGACTGAAGTATGCATTTCTTGGAGATGAACAAGCTTACCTTGTGGTAATTTCTGCTTCCCTCACAAGCAATCAAGAAGGTAAGTTGTTAAATGTGTTTAAAGAATATAAGCTGGCTATTGGATGAACTTTAAAAGACATAAAATATATTAATCCATTGATCTGCACACACAGAATACATTTAGAAGATAATGCTAGGACATATCGTCAACCCCAAAGAAGATTAAACCCTCATATGAAAGAAGTGGTAAAAACAGAAGTCCTTAAACTTCTTGATGTAGGCATTATCTACCCTATCTCCGATAGTTAGTGGGTAAGTCCTACGCAAGTTTTACCTAAAAATTTTGGAATAACTATTGTGAAAAATGATAAAGGAGAATTAATTCCAACTCGAATCCCATCTAGTTGGCGTATGTGTACATAGAAAATTAATGATGCCACTAGAAAAGATCATTTTCCTTTACCATTTCTCGACCAAATTTTGGAAAGAGTAGCAGGACATCCATACTATTGTTTTCTTGATGGTTACTCTGGTTATTATCAAATTCCCATTGCTTTAGAAGATCAGGAAAAGATCACATTCACATGTCCCTTTGGAACATTTGCATTTAGGGAAATGGGTTTTGGACTTTTTAATGCACCAACAACATTCCAACGATGTATATTAAGCATATTTAGTGACATGGTTGAACACTGTTTGGAGGTCTTTATTGATGATATAACTATTTTTGAGAATTCATTTGATAATTACTTGAATAATTTGGAAAATATTTTGAAAAGATGTGAAGAAAAAGGACTTGTGTTAAACTGGGAAAATTGCCATTTCATGACTAATTCATGAATTATTTTGGGACACATTGTGTCATCTAAAGGTATTGAAGTTGACAAGGTAAAAATAAAGGTGATCTCTAAATTACCATAACCAAAACCGTCAGGGAAATCCGTTCTTTCTTATGACATGCATTCATTAAAAACTTTAGTACTATATCCAGACCCTTATGTAACCTCATATTAAAATATGCATCATTTGAATGGACATAAGAATGTCAAAAATCATTTCAAAAGATAATCAGACTCTTGACTTCTGCTCATATCATGCAATCCCCTAATTGGACTTTGTCCTTTAAGCTAATATGTGATGCCAGTGATTATGCAGTTGGCACCGTGTTAGGACAGAGAAAGGAAGGTAAGCCTTATGTAATTTATTACGGAAGTAGAACTTTAAACAGTGCACAAATGAATTACACTACTACGAAAAAAGAACTACTTGCTGTAATATTTGCATTGGATATATTTCGATCATATTTAATTGGTTCCTCAACTGTTGTTTATTCTGACCATGTTGCTGTTATATATTTGTTGTCTAAATAGGATGCAAAGCCAAGATTACTATGATGGTTTTTGTTGCTTCAAGAATTCAATCTCACAATCAAAGACAAGAAAGAGTAGAGAATGTAGTTGCAGATCATTTATCGAGACTCACAAATGAGACATCAATTGACACAACTCCTATCAATGACTATTTTCCTGATGAATTTTTACTTTCAGTAAATACAATGCCTTGGTATGCTAATATTGTCAATTTTCTTGCAATAGGAAAAATACCTCCAGATTGGAGCTATCAAGACAATAAGAAATTTTTGACCGAAGTCAAAAGATTCTACTAGGACGATCCATATCTGTTCAAGTATTGCCCGGATCAAATTTTTCGACGATGCATACCGGGCAGTGAGATAAGTGGTGTTATTCAGTTTTGTCATTCAAAATCATACGGAGGTCATTTCTCATCTAAGAAAACCGCTGCCAAAATCTTATAGTGTGGATTTTATTGGCCCACCATTTTTAAAGATACCCATGATTTTTGTAAAATTTGTGAAAATTGTTAAAAGTTGGGATCCATTTCAAAAAGAAACATGATACCTTTAAATCTCATACTTGTCATCGAAATCTTTGATTGTTGGGGGATAGATTTCATTGGTCCATTTCCAATGTCATTTGGATTTTTATATATTTTAGTTGCATTCGATTATGTCTCATAATGGGTCGACTCTGTTGTCCAAGTAAGGGATGTACTATTCTCATACTACCTATAGGAGCATCTGACAGAAAATGGGAGATACACTTTGTATCTTCACCAAAAGAAAAAACACATAGTGACTGGGCTCCCAACAAATGATAGGGGGAACTGGCAGTCCAATTATTTCTTTGTGAGGGGTTAGAGTGTCTTTGGGTCGGCTGTAGCAGGTCGAATCCCATAATTTTGGAGTTTGTCGAGTGAGTATTACATCTCTATCGTGCATTATTTTTTAATACATTTGGGGAATGAGACTTAATAACTTATTTCTTATTTTTACAGGTCCTTATCGAAATAGGTCGTTTGAGACAACAAGTTGAACCGTTTCCAACACTAAAGCAATCCTAGCTTTACCTACTGAAGATAGAGACTGGAGAGTCGTCTTGATAGAGAAAAGGTTAAGGTCGACTCTGTTGTGGAAGGACATTTACGATCCAGAAGGTACCCATTTAGCCCTTTGTAAACACGTTTTGGCCATGATATACTCTAGTTGGTCCAGTCGAGAAATATACAGAGAGACAACATTTTTAAAGCCTTTAACATCTGAAGAACTTTTATGCACAAAAGATATAATATCAGGGCCTTTTAAAGTATCCTCAATCGATGAAATGAAAAGTCGAATGAGAGCAAAGAGAGCCAATGGGAAGGAACCTAAAGTTGAAAAGGTTGAGACTCCCAAACTAAAAGAAGTCACATTGGAAGAGGCTCTAGTTACAAAATGACAGTCGACTGAGATTACAGCGGTTGGGAAGAAAATGAAAGCTATTGTTGAGGCAGAGGAAGATATGGAGAACATTATTTTAAGAATTCCCCATGAGTCAACTGCGATATCAGATCCTTCATGCCTTAGCAAATTTATCAAAGGGCTTCTCCTGGAAGAAGATGAAAACAAGCTGATTAGATAGGCCAAATTGAGGCAATGAAGAAAGCAGCATCCTTGAGTTATCAAGTATGTATACTCAAGAACTATTCTTTTAATATTTCTTT
Source organism: Zanthoxylum bungeanum (assembly GCA_019454045.1). Classification (NCBI taxonomy): domain Eukaryota; kingdom Viridiplantae; phylum Streptophyta; class Magnoliopsida; order Sapindales; family Rutaceae; genus Zanthoxylum; species Zanthoxylum bungeanum. The sequence continues at coordinate 29,653 of SKCR01041441.1, forward strand.
AATTTTTGGTCGAATGAGAGCTAACTTATGTTTTTCAGACAATGGAATGTAACTTGTTCATGCAGCGGTATGCCGAGTCGAGTCAAAGAAGGATAAGGGAATTGGAAAAATCCATTGATGCAATAAGGAAGGAAGCAGCTGAATTGAAGTATGGATTAGATGCTGTTGGGTTTCTATTAAGTCCCAAGGATCAATTCAAGCAAGAAATCATGTGTGAATACAACAATGAAATATGGCGGAATCATACTTACATTGATCGGATTGCGATGCGAGGAACAAAAACTTTTCTCCAAGCTCCCTTGAAGCTCTCGGCTTTGGCCACTTTTTGTGCTCCTCCATTTTTGGTCAACTCCATGGATGAATCTCCAAGCTCCAAGCTTTGTGTGGTGATTCCATGCTCATAAGTTAGTTCCCTATCACCTTAGGATGACTCTTCATGTGCTAGCATAGGAAAATTGCCATAAATTTTCCTTTTCACTACTTGTTATTTTCGGCCTAGCCAAAATGGAGAAAGAAGAAAACTTGGCCCTTGGCCGGGAGAGAGAGAGAGAAGTGAGGAAGATGAGATTAATTTGTGTATTTGGTTTTCAAAAAACCTAATACCAAATTCAAATTCCAAAAGTACAAGCAATAAAGCCATACAACCACTTACATCAATCATTGAATAGTGACTGGTTGTCAATCACTTAAAGTGACAAGACATCTGTAGGCATTGCATTTTTGCATGTGAAACCCGATGATGAGTCTCAGTTGCAGTTATCAGGATGCATCCCAGGATCGAGGTCCACTGCAGCCCCAACTCAGCTCGAGGCAGCAGACGAGCCAGGTAAGTGAAAATGCATTGCATAACTTTGATAGGATTGTTCAAAGTCACACACTGCACAAGTCCCATCAAAGTGGGGGCGACTGTAGGCATTGCATTTTTGCATGTGAAACCCGATGATGAGTCTCAGTTGGAGGCACTACCTTTTAAGTCGCGGGAGCCGCGGGAAACAGACGTCGGAATGGAGTAGTCAAGAATTGACTCATATTCGGATTAAGTTCGCTGGTTTAGCTTCTGGTTACTTGTTGGTTTTCCGTTTTAAAAATTATACCCAGCCCAAAACACTCACAAATCCCCTAACCTCGGCCCAAAATCCCCGCAAGCCCCTTGGCCTTGACCCAAAACCCCGCAAGCCCACACACCTTGTCCACACAAACCAAACCCACCAACCAAAGGCCCACACGCCCCAACCAAAGCCCACACGCCCCAACCAAGGCCCACACGCCCATTCACCCTAATACACACCCAAATTAAATCAAATATTAAGTTAAATATTAATCAAATAATGTAATTAAATAAAATAATAATTAAACCATTTACCAAATTAAATAAAACATAAAATAAAATCATGCCTATTTAAACAAATCAAATATGTTATATACCTAAATTAAAAAGATGATATGCCTAATTAAAATCAATCATAACAAATAAAAAATATTGACTTCCTAATCTAACAAATTAAATGCCTAATCCTAACCAATCAAATATATTGTATTCCTAATCTAAACTAAATTTGTCCCCCCTCAATCTTTGACTTTCCTTGCTCAACACAAAATCAAATCCCTTCCTTGTGAGACAAGGTGAAGCCCTAGCCCTTCTCTATATAAACCACACTTTTCCAAGGCATTCCCTCCTAGTTCACGCCCATCACAAGAAATAAAGAAGCAAAGAATTTCCAACCCCCTCTCCAAGCTCTCCATTCACGCCAATCACAAGAATAAGTAACAAAAAAATTCTTTTCATCTCCTCCACTCCATAGCCGAACAAATCACCCTCCTCAACCCCCCCATAACCGAAAATAACAAGCCTTTATATCTTCCTAAAGCCATCGAAACTAGCCCTATATAGCAGCCCTCCATCACCGAAAATTACAACAAAAAACTGAACTGCAGTGAACACAAAAACTGCATTGTTTTACACACCCAAATAGCAGTAATTTAACCCCTAAAACAGCAGCAAAATCCACTTAAAACATTCCCCAAAAACCTTAAAGCAGTAACATAAAAAACTGCACTCAAAGCCCTCTTAAAACCGTAAAAACAGCATCCCAAACCCCCCTAAAAAATGCAAAAACAGTCCACTAATAGACCTGAAATCGTGAGCAGAATACAGAGAAAACAAGAGCAAAATAGAGACCAAACAACAGCAAAACGGAGCAAAAATAGTAGCTTGAACAAAAAAACAACGAGTTAAGACGTTAATCCAGTGAACCGGAAGAGTTGCGGAGTGATAGCTCTTCCGACGGCCGTGAAACGGAAGTCCGAAAGTCGACATAAAAGGTTAGACCTGAGGGTATTTTCCACATTCATTTTCTGTTTTATTTTTATTATTTATTGAATATTGTTCGCATGATTGTTATGCTAAAATGCATGTGTGCCCCTTGAGTAGATAAATATGCATGTATCATGAAATATTGTATGTTGTGGACTTGGAATAAAATAAAAGATGTGTCAACTCTCGCGGTATATAGGATGGAAACCCGAACATAAATTTCATAGCCGATTCTGAATGGACGGTAATATGATCTGTACTCGGGATACAACTCCACGTACCGCTTGAGTAAACGACACCCTCTTTTGTTTTATGTTGTTTTGGTTTATTTATTTTTCGTCATTTGAATTATGCATGTTACTTGTTTATGCATGATTCAATCGAGCGCATGGGCTCAGTAAGTGCGATGAAAGGTCCCCTATTTGGAGGGGTTCAAATCCTTTAGCACGATGCTTTGCCGCGCCGATTGATGTGTGTTCGGTTGAATGCAAGATATGTTCAATCGGGCATACTAAGTTTGATATTATTGTTTTTTTTAATTCTTTGTATGCATGATGCAATCGAGCGCATGGGCTTAGTAAATGTGATGAAAGGTCCCGTATTTGGAGGGGTTAAAACCCTTTACCACGAGACTTTGCCGCGCCGGTTGTTGTGTGTTCGGTTGAATGCAAGATATGTTCAATCGGGCATACTAAGTTTGATATTATTGTTTTTAAATCTTTGCATGCATGATTCAATCGAGCGCATGGGCTTAGTAAGTGCGATGAAATGTCCCCTATTTGGAGGGGTTAAAATCCTTTACCACGGTGCTTTGCCGAGCCGGTTGATGTGTGTTCATTTGAATACAAGATATGTTCAATCGGACATACTAAATTTCATATAGTTATCTTTATCTTTGTACTCATCATAACGAAAGGCGCATGGGCTTATTGTGTTGGATTAAAAGGTTCTCCATTTGGGGGAAGAAAAGCCTAAAAGGCTACCTTTACCACGATATTTGCCATGTCTTTCATCTATTGATTGCATCCTCTATCCCTGTCTTGGCTCGACCTATTGTCATTGGTGTAGCCATATTCTCAGCCCTTGCTTCAGCCTATTACCAGCCAATAGCCACACGTCTTCACGTACATACACTTGCCAAACCCTAAACACAATCACAAGCCATAAACGCCACACGACAGGCCACTCCTCACTCATGACTACTTCCCAATTCCCTCTTCACACTAAACACACGCAGATCACATCCCTAGCCCCTCTCGGCAGCAGCCTAAATCACCAGTCCTAGCTCACGCCAAACTACCCTCCACACCACACGACCACAAGAACCCTTCGGCCACTTCACTGCCTCATAACACTCACGCCTAGACCCTTGTTTCAGCCCATTTGCCTCATGCTAAAACAGCCAAGTCATTCTCGACAGCTGTCCTGCACTTCATGCGCTCACTGCCCTCTTCACACTAAAAACCCTAAACTGAACCCTTCATGCGACAGCCCCTTGCACTCACGCACACACTCACAACTCTCACATAAAGCCAACTATACCATTCATGCATGTATTATGAAATCCCATATAGTCATTCTTATCTTTGTACGCATCATAGTGAAAATCATGTTTATCCCATTGGTTGCATCATTTACCTTCGTCTTGTCTCAACGTATCGTATTACAATTCATATATCCATGTCATGATAACATTTGACTATTATTTCTTGTGGTAAATCAGATGGAAACCTAGACATAAATTCCGTAGCCAATTCCGCATGGACGGTAGTGCGGTCTGTACTTGGGATACAATTCCACGTACCACTTGGAAAAGTGCTCACATTTGTGCTTGTGTGGTTAGTGTGTGTGCTTGTGTTTTTCGTGAATATAATATGCCAATGAAGTTGTATGTTCGTTGCTACTTTGATGTACTTTCAAGCATGCAATCTTAGATGTGAAATATATGTAAATTTAGGTGTAAGTTTTATCTTGTACATGTGAATTTAGAAGAATGATACTCTTGGAAATAAGTGTTACTTAAACTTGATTAAATTATTACATAAATCCTTTCATTACAAGTCACATAAGTAAGGGACCATTCCGAACCCAACGGTTTGAGGTCTTCCCTTGCGAGGGGTGAGTGCGGCCTTAAATCTCATTTTCCTGGTTCACACCGGGTGGCGACTCCATTATTCTCCGGTTTAGTCCCCCGCGGGCTACTCCGTACTTCCAACCGGGACGCGAGGCCGGGACAGCATGCGTCCTCCAGTTCTTGTGTCCCACAACATCCATCACTTGAATGACGAGTGATGTGACGCTTGATGTGCCTTGTGGCCCCACTCGATTCGAAGTGCGAGTGCGCTCGCAAATAATCCCGGGCTCGGGTTCGCTAATTCCGAATTAATGAATTTTTCGTTGCGACGTAATTAAATCAAATTTAATTAAATAATCATGCCTAGCAAAATTACTATTCACGTCGCTGATGAGTTAATTCTAAATTAACTCGTTCGCCCGAATTAAAATCAAATTTCAATCCGCGTCAAATCCAATTTTGTAATATATCGAATATATTATTTTATCGATTAATTCCAAATTAATCATTCTTTCTCTTTAATTAATATTTTATCCCAGATAAAATATCTCTGTAATAATCCCAGATTAATTATCTCTCTCTTATTAATTAATCCCAGATTAATAAAGTGCGAGTCATACGTCATCGGTGAATCTTCGGGAAGCGACCCATGAGATCCCCGGATATGTTGGCAGTAAATCCGGTCGTCAGACTATCCGAACACGTACGTACCTAGTACTACGTTTTTACCGATTTACAAGACATGGTTGGCTTCTAGCAAAACACCGTGCCTAGCCAATTCTCCAGAAATATTCTTACTGGAATATGTGATTTATATAAGGCGTAGTATACGTAGTATTGCGTATTAGCGATCCAGTATCTGATGTCACGTGCAAGGCTTGGGGCTGGAAATGTGTCTGCCCCGTACGAAGCACATATCGGATCTCTGGTAACCAGTCTCTATAATCAGATAAACATGACCTAGTCATAATATCCCGATTGCTGCAGCATATAAGAGCACCAGTTCAGTATCCTACGTGATCATCATCTCCACTATGACTGGAGTGATACTTCCATCTCGACATCACACCCAATACACCATGATTCTCAATATACTGAGAAGAGGCATACACAGAACCTTTTAAAGCCTTGGACGACCAAAACCAAAGTGTATGGATTGTCGCAAGTATTAGCGGTGCAAGTCTCAGGTTAAGACTAAATACACCTACCCTGATTCGGACTTCAAAAGACACATAGTCATACTACTAATGGAATTCCGAGGAGTCTATCCAGAGCGAAGCTGTTCCCGTACCATTGGTAAACACAACCTCCTATTACACTTCAAAAGACACATAGTCATACTACTAATGCAATTTCCTTTGTCACATAGTTAATTTGTACAACAACACCATTATCTGTATAAATAGTGATGCTATGGGCCATAACTGTCCAACAATCTCCCACTTGGCCTATAGCCAATCACTCAAGTGTCCTACACCCGAGCTATCTACGGTTCGCTCAAACTTCTGCTGAGGAAATGCTTTCGTCAGCGGATTTGCAGTATTATCATCTGATGCGATTTATTCGATCATCACATCGCCACGATGTATGATCCGAACGAATCAGATGTATAATTGAAGTATATATCTGGATCGATGATGAGACCATTAATTCTTTAGCTTGTGCTGTAGTCTAGCTCAGCTGCTAACAGAACTACTCATAATCTGATTAGGATTATTACCGACTCAAATGGCTTCTATTGCTGCCTCAGCTGCAGTAATAACCCGCTGGTGTTGTTTATTCGGCAACAGTATCTTGCTTGGAAGATTTCCAGATCACTGTTCCATTATTTAAACTTTATAGTACCGTTATTGCAACTTATAGTCGTTTTTGTAGGTTAGGAAACGTGCATCAGTGAACCCAGTCACTTCAAGTTATCCTTCTCCACAGTATAAGAAAGCATCCTTAGTTCATCTAAGATACTAAAGGATGTTCTTAACGTCAATCCAGTGACTATCACTTGGATTGGCCCGATTGTGACTCCATATGCTCAAAGTATATAAGACACCAGGTCACGTACATTTTTCAATGTACCAATTCTTGGAGAGTACCAAAAACCTTAAATCTACACAGTAGATCCTTATTCCTAGAATAAAGGTTGTCTCTCCAAAGAATTCTACGCAGAATTTTCATGAAAGCCAAGCTTTCACTGATTTTACTATGGGAATATCATTTCCAAGAAATGATATGTCATTATTACTTAGGACATTTATTGTCAGTGCGCTCCCACTAACCTCCTTATATACACAAGAATCATTTTCGTTTTGAATTAAATCATATACCATTATGATTACATCAAAACGATAATTCCAAGAACGCTATGCTTTCTTCAATCCATACATGGATCGAATAACCTGGAAACCTTGTTTGCTAGTTTTGGTACGACAAAACCGTCAGGATGTTGTAAACATCCTCCAAAAGGTTTTCGTTAAGGAAAGCGATTTTGGCATTCAGCTGCCATATTTCATAAATGAAACAGACAGCATAAGCAAGCATTATCCAAATGGATTCACCAAAGGCAACAGGTAAAAGTTTCGTCGTAATTGACACAAGGTTGATAACAATACCTTTTCGCTACAAGCCCAGCTTAGTACATTGGTATGTTGCCTTCCATATTTGTCTTCCTTGAAGACTTATATAGTACCAATAGGCACAATGCCTTGAGATACATCAACTAGTATCCAAACGTAGTTGATATACATGGAATCCATTTCGGACATCATGGCACTTTGCCATAATAGGGAGTCGATACCTTGTATCACTTCTTCATACGTAGTCAGTTCGTGTTCCTCAATAAGATTGACATCTTTTTGAGGTGAGATCAGAAACCCATACCCCAGGTTGTTTTCTGACTCTCTCCGACTTACGTGGTTCTTGTGTATTCGAAGATTATTGGTATAGTTTCATCCTTGATGAACTATTTGTGTTCTATTAAGGAATCGATACCTGGAATAGTATTACTCCGATTTTCATCGAGTTTTTCTTTCCTCCCACTAACCACTGCTTATAGGTATTCCTCTTAGGAAAACCGCATGGCAAGCAACAATTACATTGTTCTCTTGTGAGTTGTATAAGTACTATACTTTGGTTTCCCTAGGATAACCCACAACTTAGGCACTTATCCAATTTGGGTTCTTAGTTTGGTATCATCCAAACATATGCCTAGCATTCCCAAATCTCCAGGAATTAGAAAACCCGGTTTCTTTCCTGTTCATATCTAATATGAAGTCTGTCAAATAGATTTTTATGGAACCTTATTCAAAAAAAGGTTTGCACTGATTAATGAGTAACATTTGAAGGAAATGGTAGCTCAGAGCGACTCATGATTAACCTTATCATGTCCAACAAAATTCGGTTTCTCTGTTCGGACACATCGTCAAACTAACGTGTTCCGGGAGGAGTCCTCATTGAAAGAATACTATACTCTTTCAAGTATTTCAGAAACTTATTGCTTAAGTATTTTCATCATGGTCTAACCGTGATGTTTTAATTATTTAGCCGATCTTTTTGTCTATTTCGTGTCGAAACTCTTTGAATTCATCAAAAGTTTCCGATCCGTGTTTCAATAGAAACACATAACCATAACGCGATGCCACATCCGTATAGGTCACGAAACATTCATATCCACCTCTAGCCTAGCTAGACATGGGCCCACTTACGTCACTATGACTGAGGGCTAACAGATCAGTGGCACTTGCACTTTTACCAAGTAAAGGTGTTTTAGGCACTTTGCCTAATAAACTAGATTCATAGACATTATTTGATTAGAATCAAATCCGTCCTAGTATCCACTCTTCTAAAGTGTGTATATACGAGTCTTGTTAATTGTGTCCCAGACAACAACGCCACTTTTAAGTCTCAACTGATTAATTCAGTTTGAGCTATTTGTTTGTCATGTTATACATTTGAGATTTATTTATATTCAAAATATAAATACTGTTATTTACATCTAATGTGTTTATCTCAATATCATCTTTATAAAATAAAACACTTTAGTGTTCTATAATATAAAGGTATACCCGCAACGGGTTAAACCCTAATATAGAGATTATGTTTCTAATCAAACTAGTTACATTGTAACCGTTTCCTAATTTAAGTACACACCCGAATGGTAGTTCCTAAACTTAGGTCTCTACAGTTAAAACAGCAACTGTCGTCCCGTTTCCGATCCGCAGATAAATCTCAACTAAAGTCACTATCCTGCTGATGAGTGGTATTTATATCACTATTTCCCACTCATTTAACCTAATATTTGTATAGTTTCTTGGGTTTTGTGAACGTTTTGATGTGTTTTGTGTTATTTTGCAGATAAATAAAGTTCGGAAAGCATTGGAAGTAATTTGGGGCCAAAATAGAGAAAACATGACAAATGGGCATTTTCGTAATTTTCGGCGTCGGACGCCTAAAGTGCACCGGCCATGCTAATGTGTGCCGAGGCACACGTGTCAGAATCTGAGAAATTGGACTTGCTAACGTGCGCCGGATCTTGCTAACGTGTGCCGAACTTGCTAACGTGTGCCGTGCCATGTGTCATCATCACAGAAGATCTGCTAAAATACGCCGGCTGCCACGTGTCAAAATCTCATTGGACCAAAGCAAGCGCGTGCCACGTGTCAATCTTTCATTGGACCGAATATTGGACAAATCACATGTTGCCACGTGTCGACCTCTCATTTGACTGATCCTAAGCTCGTGCCACATGTTAACTTTTCATTGGACCGAAAAGCTAGCCAATTACCGTGCGCTGCGTGTCGCCTTATGATTACGCCGCTCTGCCGCGTGACACGTTTCTCCTCCTGATTGTACCGACAACACGAGTGGTCCAAAGGCGCGTTGACTGAAAATACGTGCTGGCGTCGCGATGCCAGAAGCCGAATTTTGCCTACAAATTCAGGCCTTCTTCACTTCATTTGGTGTGCTTTCCTTGGGAGCTTTTCCCTGTTTTTAGAGGATTGCATCTAGTTTTTGTAAATATAAATAATATTTAATTTATGTATTTTAATTTTCAGTAATAATTATAGTTATTCTTCTTCTTCTTCTATTTTCTTTTATGTTTTGTAGTTAAATTTCTGCTGGGGTAAAGGTGAAGCTTTTTACTTTTATAATTTTGATTAATCTCCCTAAATTATAATATATAAATTATTTAAAACCTGACTTAATAAGGATACCGCCATATTGGTCGGTTGGTAATTATTTTTAAACTGGTTTTAACCTGACTTAATGATGATACCGCCTGGTTGGTCGGTTGTTAATTAATTATTAATTTGACTTAATCAGGATACCGCCTATATGGCTGGTTGGTAAATATCACACAGATTTATATATTATAAAAAGGGAGATTTCTAAATTAAAATAGTAAACGTAGATTAATCTCACTGTAATTATAATATGGAAATTGTAATATGAATTAAAAGTTGATTCCGCCTTAATGGCTGGTTTTAATTATGTAACATAATGTGACACCGCCTATATGGCTGGTCTTTAGGTGACAGATAATTACCGTCTATATGGCTGGTTTATGGATAAATAATAACACCACATTCATAGCTGTTTCAACTTAATTGGATAATACTGACAATTTCCATATTATAATAATTTGAGATTTCTAAAAGTAGATCCTCTAACCCCAACATTTTATTTTATTCTAGGGAAGTGATGAAACACAATATTACTAGGCTTAATAATTGATTTAAATATTTATTGGGTAATTCTTTAGTTTGTTTTTTGAGTCTTAAGCTTAATGCTTCTTGTTGTCTGATCTCCAATAAGATTGATTTGGTAAACTTAAAATGAACTAGACATAGGGATTTTAGGTTTCAGCCTTAGACTTAATAGCCCACGATCTTCCTTGAGGATATATAACCCTTTAATAGATTTCCTTATAGGATAGACATATGCCTGTCGGGCGGGGGTAGCCATAATTGGAACTTGATCTTAATGAATCCAGGTAATTTGGTTGACATAGACATATGGTTCAATTGGGTTATACTGGGTATTTGCGTCTGACCATTGACAGAGGCTTTTGCATATTTTCGTGTTCCAGGTTAACAAACTGATTTTTTACACATAGATAAGAGAATCAATTCATCTTTATAATAATATTGTGTGGAGTCACGATCCTAGATCCTCGAGTCTTTTCTTTTATTTTCCTTAGTATTTTCTTTTGAGTCTGTTTTTATTTTATTTTGCAAAACCACATTCAACCAACCAAAAGCAATCAATTCCCTTCTCCCTATAATTAAATACTTGTAAATAAATAGTATCAATAATTAATAACAACAATAGGAATTAAGTCCTCGTGGGATCGATATTTTTATACTACTTGAACGATACGTGCGCTTGCGTTATACGTGTGTGTTTACGCCGGTCACCTGCTAACCAGCAGATTCTGCACATTAGTACATATTTATGTACCACACTCAGTATCTAAAATCCAATTTTAATACTAGTAGTGAACATGTTTGTAACAAACATATTTGAAGTCAGAGCCTTGCCCGTCTTCAATTCCTTCATGTCTGCCTTGTCCATACGGTAGTCACGCTTCAGTGACCCCGTTTGCCACAAATTAGGCAGACATCTTGGGATATGTCCTTTGTCTTCGTAGAAGATTATAATGATTTTGCCTTTGCCCCTTTTCCACACCCCAGAAGCCTTTGGCCAAGCCTTGGTATTCTAGAATGTCGAAATAAGATGCGCCTTGCGCTTCTTGCCTTATTGCAAATTCTGGCTTTGTCTCATTGAGTATAGCCATTAACTCTCCAAGAGTTTACTATTGCAATTTAGTACTTCTAAGATCTTAAAATAGATCTATGAAGATCCTTCAATTTCAATATCATATTATAAAGATCTAATCCTTATTTCTGATTAAGAAATTAATGAGTCTATTTGGCAAGCTCAATGGATTAAGCACTAAAGTTATCATCACATGAATATTCCAAATATCATGTTCTACTATTTGCTCAACTCCGGGCTTAGGCTCGAGACGTCACTTTATCAAATAAAGTAACTTCTCGGTTTCCAGGACTATCCTGAGATTTTATTCCCAATTTGAAAATTAAAGTCGTTTAAATACATTTTCCCCAAGATTATGTTTTAAACACTAATATTTCAATTATCTTGATTCCAATAGTCCAACGATTTTAGGTACTATTCATCATAATGATTACTATAGTCCAACTATAATTTAAATTAGTTAACTTCAATTATATTGATTACTATAATCCAATTATAAAATCAGCTATTAATTGAAATTAGTTAATTCAAATATATTGATTACTATAATCCAATTATATAATCAACTATAAATGAAATAGTTTGAATACAGTCCAACTGTTTTATTTAAAACAACATTAAATATTAGTCCAACTAATATATTAATTTATATGACGAAAATTTTGAAATGAGCGTGTATGACAAGTAACTAAACGAATATTGCAAATTTAATACTTGCCTCCCACTATTTTTCGGCAAGCCTCTAACCCTCTGTTGAGTACTCGGGAAACCTTGATTCCTAGTGGGCTAGGATCCCATTAAATAACACACAATCTTGACTTTGGCCAACAAATTGTATGATAATTAACTAGGTAGATCTCTAAGATCAATTGGATCTCATCCAATTCCTAGATCCAGTAGGTGGACATCCAAGTCCGAAACATATATCTTATATATGCCAATATATCCAATATATTGCCTAACCTTTTTCCCCTGAATCAACTAAGCCTTGGCTTTGGCACAACAAACTTAGTGATCCCAGTTATGCGGAACCCATTGACCATGGAAAGCTTCATAATCAATGTCGATGGACAAGAAGTGATCTTGACTTTGGCCAACAAATCACAACTTGGACAAGACACCGATATGGAACAAAGCCTTCATGATTCAAACACATCAGCGACGGACAAAGGTCTTGACTTTGTCCAACAAACATGTGCCAGTTTGGATCTTGAATAAGAATCACTCAATGGAAGGAAAAACGCTTAATATGTGTTGAGGGTTTTTTCGCGTAATTGGCAACCAATTAATTATCTTTGTTAAGGTCTCATCATCATACACCCTTAAGCTTGCATTCTAAACACATAATAAGGCGCGTATAAATAAAATAATAATGATATGCGGATGGATACTTAACACATTGTTCCTAGAACAAATCTCTCCATTTCCTCTCTCCCGCTAGCACAAGTATTACTTCTACCCAATTACATAACACTTCTAAAGAAACCTCATTTACATTGAAGGGAACATGTGAGAAGAGAAATACAAAGACTCAAGAGGTAATAGGCTGGACACGCAGGTCCAATTAATAAATTCTAAATTTATTACAACAATTCCAAAATTGCCCTCACCCATCTAATATCCATCTGATATACATTATTCATACATCGCATCCATGTATTCACACAAACATGTTATCAATCAATCTAATGCAATTAATTAATCTGAAAATTAATGACCATCCAATGTTCAAACAACGATTTGATTTTGCGCGAGTCCAACTCGTTTTGCGAATAAGTACTCAAAGTATGAATTCTTGAATTATACTAAACTACAACATTAAATCCAATTTAATTTGCATTTAATACTAATTTATTTATTTAATTCCAAATTAAATAATTACACTTTTTAATGTGCCTTTACTGTTGGACAATTATGACCCATAGCGTCACTATTTGTACAGATCATGGTGTTGTTGTACAAATTAACTATGTGACAAAGGAGATTGCTCACTTATCATTTGTGATTAGATCACATTTGATGTATAAATGATGAGAGGTCCCTATGATTTGTTCCTGGACGGAAAATGATATGAGACAGTATCAGTCCATGTAGGATAAATCATTAAATATCCCTAGTCAGAATATTATCGAGATTGGACATCGATAAATACGTAAAAGACTAGTATTACACTTGTGCGCGTTGTGAGGGCACAACATTATAGTTCTCATATATTTGGGTATTGGATACTCATGCAAGTGTAATAGGAGGTTGTGTTTCACCGATGGTACAGGAAACAGCTTCGCTCTGGATAGACCCCCTCGGAGTCCCATTGGTAGTGTGACTGTGTGTCTATGGGAGTCCGACATCAGGGTAGGTGTATTTGGTCTTAACCTGAGACTTGCACCGCTAATACTTACGACAATCAATATACTTTGGTTGAGGTCGTCTAGGGCTTTAACCGGTTCTGTGTACGCCAATACTGGGTATATTGAGAATCTTAGAGTATTGGGTGTGATGTCAAGACGAAAGTATCACTCCAGTCATAGTGGAAATGATGTCACGTAGGATACGGTATTAGTGCTCTTAAGTGCTGCGCGGCCATCGTGATATTATGACTAGGTCATGTATATCCGATTATAGAGACTAGTTACCAGACATCCGACATGTGCTTCGTACGGGGTAGACACAACTCCATCCCCAGGCCTAGCACGTGGCCATCCGATACTAGATCGATATGTACTATACGATGTATACTACGCCTGATACAGATCCTTCATTCCTGTAAGGATATTTCCGGAGAATTGGGTAAGCATGGTGCTTTGCTAGAAGCCAACCTTGTCTTGTGAATCGGTAAAACGTAGTACTTGGTACTTGCGTGTTCGGATAGTCCGACGACCGTATTTACTGCCAACATAACCGGGGATCTCATGGGTCACTTCCCAATGATTCACCGATGATGTATGACTCGCACTTTAATTAATCTGAGATTAATTCGATGAGAGAGAAAATTAATCTGGGATTAATTACGGAGATATTTTATCTGGGATAAGTATCGTCTAAAGAGAGAAAACGATTAATTTGGAATTAATTGGGTAAATTAATATATTCGATATATTAAACGAAATTGGATTTCATTACGAAATTAAAGTCGGACTTTAATGCGAACGAACGAGTTAATTTAGAATTAATTCGTAAATGACGATCGTAATATATTTGCGAGGCATCGATATTTAATTAAATTAGATTTAATTATTTAACGATGGAAGTTCGTTTAATCGGATTAAACGGAACCGAGCCGCTTCAAATGTTCGTAGAGATATTTGAATTTTGAATTCAAATATGTGGGGTCCATTTGTGGTAGGTGTACCTACCATCCAACTACCTTATTTTGTTTTTAGAAAAACCATTTACCAAACCTACCAAGTTTAGGGTAAAAGTGAAATGGTTTTACCAAAAGTTAAAAAGCAAAATATCTCTACACTTGAAAAAGATCTCTCTCTCTCTCCATTTATCCTTCTTCTCTCTCTCAAAGTGGCGCCCAAGGGGCTGCTCACTGTCCAGAAATGGTGTGAACCATGGAGCATAAATCACTGATTTTTGTGGCAAATATCATGGTGCTAGCACACTTAGAAGACATACGCAGGTGTTAGGGAAACCCACCCACGAGCCGGGAATCAAATAACCAAGCTTGGAGCTTCAAATCTCAGCTCAAAATCTGAAAACAGTGAGCAATGGACTGGTCACTGCAGTGGCATTTTTGGAGGTGAAAATCAATTTTGTTTTTCATCAAATCGTCTCAACCGATCGATGTGAGTATTCCGCTATCTCCTTTGATGTATTCAGACATTATTTTCATGCTTGTTATGATCTTGGGACCTAAAAAGAAACCAACATTTACGACTTAGATTCCAAATCTAATCATTACGGGTCTCAAAGCCCGATTAACATCCAATGTTAATTTAATTAAAGTCCAATGGCCTTTTAATTAATTTCTAAGGCATGGAATTTTGGTCAATATGGGTCAAACCCAAATACCAAAGCCCATTTAAGGAATCACCCTTATTTGCCAAGAAACCAATTTAGGCACATTATGCCCAATTATTATTAAAGGTCCATTAAGTCATAATTGGACTTTATGGAAATGGTTTTTGGCCCAATTCGATCCAACCAATTAGCCTAAACCAAACCTGGCCCAACCAAGCCCATTAAGCCCAATTACAACTTTACAAGCCCTATTCCAAATTTGGCCCAATTAATTAACTTACAAAATTCCAAATTTCACGATTAATTAATTTAAATTGTATGCCATAATTAATTAACCAAATTAACATTTCCAAAATACTAATTCACTCAATTAATTATGCTCATTATCATCAACATATATCCAACACATTTGAATAAAAAAATCACATCATTTTCATGATTATCAAGTCTCGGCATTTTGGGGTTTTTCATGTCCGATTCGGTATCAATCCAATTAAATCCACAATCAACATTTCCCAAATGATTTCAACTCATCCAATGATCAAAATCAAAAAATACCATGACATTTAGGATAGCACTAGTTTTGGCCAAGCCTCAAATATTGGGGAAAAATTGATCCAATCAATATTTCATGAAATTGATCATATACAACTTCAACACTTCATCATTCAAGCATACTCAATCAATCAATTTTATCAAATCATGTTCAAATTGATTTTACCCTTATTAAGTTTCATGCTCAAAATGGCTCAAGATACCATTGTTAGGTTTCTATTAAGTCCCAAGGATCAATTCAAGCAAGAAATCACGTGTGAATACAACAATGAAATATGGCGGAATCATACTTACATTGATCGGATTGCGATGCGAGGAACAAAAACTTTTCTCCAAGCTCCCTTGAAGCTCTCGGCTTTGGCCACTTTTTGTGCTCCTCCATTTTCGGTCAACTCCATGGATTAATCTCCAAGCTCCAAGCTTTGTGTGGTGATTCCAAGCTCATAAGTTAGTTCCCTATCACCTTAGGATGACTCTTCATGTGCCAGCATAGGAAAATTGCCACAAATTTTCATTTTCACTACTTGTTATTTTCGGCCTAGCCAAAATGGAGAAAGAAGAAAACTTGGCCCTTGGCTGTGAGAGAGAGAGAGAAGTGAGGAAGATTAGATTAATTTGTGTATTTGGTTTTCAAAAAACATAATACCAAATTCAAATTCCAAAAGTACAAGCAATAAAGCCATACAACCACTTACATCAATCATTGAATAGTGACTGGTTGTCAATCACTCAAAATGACAAGACATCCATCACTTGAATGACGAGTGATGTGACGCTTGATGTGACTTATGGGCCCCACTCGATTCGAAATACGAGTGCGCCCGCAAACAATCCCGGGCTTGGGTTCGGTAATTTCGAATTAACGAATTTTCCGTTGCGACGTAATTAAATAAAATTTAATTAAATAATCATGCCTAGCAAAATTACTATTCACATCGCTAATGAATTAATTCTAAATTAACTCGTTCGCCCGAATTAAAATCTAATTTCAATTCAGCGTCGAAATCCAATTTCGTATAATATATTGAATATATTATTTTATCGATTAATTCCAAATTAATCATTCTCTCTCTTTAATTAATATTTTATCCCTGATAAAATATCTCCGTAATTAATCCCAGATCAATTTTCTCTCTCTTGTTAATTAATCCCAGATTAATAAAGTGCGAGTCATACGTCATCGGTGAATCTTCGGGAAGCGACCCATGAGATCCATGGATATGTTGGCAGTAAATCCGGTCGTCGGACTATCCGAACACGTACGTACCTAGTACTACGTTTTTAAAGATTTACAAGACATGGTTGGCTTCTAGCAAAACACCATGCCTACCCAATTCTCCAGAAATATTCTTACTGGAATATGTTATCTATATCAGGCGTAGTATACGTGGTATTGCGTATTAGCGATCCAGTATCTGATGTCACGTGCAAGGCCTGGGGCTGGAAATGTGTCTGCCCCATAGGAAGCACATATCGGATCTATGGTAACCAGTCTCTATAATCGGATAAACATGACCTAGTCATAATATCCCGATAGCTGTAGCATATAAGAGCACCAGTTCCGTATCCTACATGATCATCATCTCTAGTATGACTGGAGTGATACTTCTATCTCGACAACACACCCAATACACTACGATTCTCAATATACCCAGAAGAGGCGTACACAGAACCTGTTAAAGCCCTGGACGACCAAAACCAAAGTGTATTGATTGTCGCAAGTATTAGCGGTGCAAGTCTCAGGTTAAGACCAAATACACCTACCATGATTCGGACTTCCATAGACACATAATCATACTACCAATGGAATTCTGAGAGGTCTATCCAGAGCGAAGCTGTTCCTGTACCGTCAGTAAACACAACCTCCTATTACACTTGCATGAGTATCCTATACCCAAATAAATGAGAACTATGCCGTTATGCTCCCACAACGCGCACAAGTGTAATACTAGTCTATTCTGTATTATCGATGTCCAATCTCGATAATACTACGACTAGGGATATTTAATGATTAAACCTTTATGGATTGATAATGTCTCATATCATCTTAATCCGGAACTAATCATATGGACCTTCTATCATTTATAAATCTTGGTAATCTAATTATAAATGATAAAATAGCAATTTCCTTTGTCACATAGTTAATTTGTACAACAACACCATGATCTGTACAAATAGTGATGCTATGGGCCATAACTGTCCAACAGATACTTATGAGAAGAAGGGAAAATGGATGGAGAAAGAATTGAAAGAAACCAAGGTGATACTTAAAGTGGAGAGAGAAGTATCTGAAGCCACACTTGAAGCCTACAAGCAAGGCTTTGATAATGTGAAGAAAAAGAATGAGCAGTTGCTCGAGGAACTTGAGGGGATTTCTTTGGAGTCCATGATGAAAGAAAGAAGCAATTTAATGAAGGATTTTCTTGAAGGAAAATTTAATGCATGGATGCCTAAGAAGTGGATTCGAGAGTACGACAGGCTGGTGGCTGGACTTTCTTCGTCGAGTGGAGGTGGTGAAGAAGAAAAAGGTAGAGGAAGTTGAATCAAATGAGTTTGGGAACAAGGAAGCTCCCGTGGCTGAAGTTAATTCACGGGTGAGGCACTTAAGGTAGGGTCCGGAAAATGACATTTTCAGCAATTGGTCATCGTATATTGTAAACCATACAACCTGCTGTAGGAGCGAAACAAGGTCTACCGCTATGCTTATGATGCTTGGCGACCACGACACTGTTGGGCTCACAGCCCGTAGAGAATACGGAGTAGCCCACAAGGGACTAAACCATAGAATAAATGAGTCGCCACCCAATGTGAACTGGGAAAAGATTTAAGACCGCACTCACCCCTCGCAAGGGAAGAACTCAAACCGTTGGGTTCGAAATGGTACCTTGCTTATGCCATTGTAATGGACAGGGTCACACAATGGTATAGCCAAGTCTTATGCAGTTTATGCAAGATAATTCAAATAAGCACACAAATTGGCACACCCATAAACATTAATATAAATAAAAGAAAATTAAATTAAGAAATAAAAGGTACGATAGCAAGCATCATAATAATCAAAAGCAAATAGAGCGTCAATGAATAAATGGTAAATGAAAAGGGGGGTTAATCATGCATATATGAGTATTTCCCAAGTGGTACGTCAAGTTGTGTCCCAAGTACATACCGCACTACCATCCATTTGGATTCGGCTACGGAATTTACGTCTGGGTTTCCATCCGATATACCACAAGAGATAATACCACACGTAAATCATTAATGCAATGTAAATTAGAATAGACATGAAATAATATAATAACGAATAAATAAAATAAAGGCTAAATAATAACAATAAATAAATATGCAAAAAGATAAATAACAAACTAAATGTGAAATAATAAAATAACGGTGAATAAATAAATAAATAAAAGATAAATAACGGAATGCCAAAAAGAAAATGTGACCAGAAACTTGGCCGTCTTTAATGTAGGACTTCGCATACCCGGCTCTACGTATTTCACGTCCAGCCAGGCATGCCGTGTCTGGAACTATAAAAAAAAATATGGTGCCCCTCAGGTCTTACCTTTTAAGTTGCTTCTTGGAAGTGCATTAGGCCGTCGCTGGAAGGATAGAAGCTAGTTCACTGTTTGCTGTTTCTGATTCATTGTTTTCTGCTTGCTGCTTGCTGTTTGCTGTTTCTGTTTGCTATTTTTGGTGATTTAGGGATGCTGTTTTGGTTGTTTTACTTACTGTTTTGACTGGTTGTTTTCACTATTTTGGCTGGTTATTTTCGCGATTTTTCTTTCTGTTTTTGGCTCACTATTTTTACGATTTTGGTCACTATATTTGCTAGTTTAAGGGCTGCTATTTTCATGGTTTAGGGGCTGTGTTTTCACGGTCTAGGGGCTGGTGTTTTGGGGTTGTATTTTTGGTGATATGAGGCTGCTGATTTTGGTTTCGATTTGGTTGTTGTTTTTGGTGGTTGGCTTGCTATTTTGGTCTTGGTTCTTTGCTGTTTTGTTCTCAATTTCGATTGTTTTTTGTGGTTGTTTTATGGTTGTTCTTGGGGCTATTTCGGTGATGTTGGTTGATGGCTGGTTTCAGTGATTTGGGTTTAGGTGACTTCTCGATGGTGGTTGTTTTTTGTGTGTTATTTTCGGTTGTGGTGGTTGTTTTAAGGTTTGTTGTTTTCGGTTATTGTGGTAAGAAGAAGAAGAAAGAGTTTCAGGGTTGTGGTTAACGTCCAAGGGTTAAGAAAAGTTTGGTGATTGCTCATTTTTATAATGTTTTCCAAGGATCTCACATGGATTTAGGGAATATTTTATTTTGGTGATGATCTCACTAAATTGGAAAGTAATTTGCATGGGATTTATATCTTATTAATATTGGAAGGTGTTGATGAGGGAATTTGAGCATGTGTTTTGCATGTGATTTTCTATCTTTGTTAAATTGGAAAGTGATTTGAGGGGATTTGCACATGTGAGTTTCATGGGATTTTATCTATTTTGGAAGGTTTCGGCATGCATGGGATGTTTCATGGGCCTATGGGTGTGTACATAGTGGGTTGCATGGGCTTATGGGCGTGTGCATGGTGGGTTGTATGGGCTTTTGGGCCAATTTTGGGGGTTGCAGGGTAATAGGCTAGTTGCAGATGTTTGAAACAACAATTGACTGAGCGAATCTGAGGCTGGCTAGTGAGTTCGAATCTAGTGAGGTGATAATTTTGGAGGTTTTATTTCCTTATGTCTTTCGTTTCCCGCAACTTCCGCAACTTTTCAGGTAGTGCCTCCATACGAGGCTCATCATTGTACTCATGTAAAAATTCAGTGTCTACAGTCGTCTCCATTTTGATTGGGCTTGTGCAGTGTGTTATAGTGACAACCCTATCAAAGTCATGCATGTATTTTTGCTTACCCGGCTTGTCGATCGTTGCCGGACTTACCTGTTGTTTCACTGCTTTTGTGAGATGCTTCGATCTCTGGGATTTGTTCCCGAACTGAGTTGATGGTGAAGTGCTTCGACCCATGGGCTTTGTTCTCGAACCACCGAGTGTGAGATGATTCGATCTTTGGGATTTGTTTCTGAATTGAGTTGAGTTGATGGCGAGGTACTTCGACCCCTGGGCTTCATCCCTGCGAGATGCTTCGATCTCTAGGATTTTCCCGAACTAAGTTGATTTGATGGTGAGGTGCTTCGACCCCTGGGCTTCATTCCAAAACCACCGACTGTGAGATGCTCCGACCTCAGGTTTATTCCCGAACTGTTCCTAGTTGAATTGATGGCGATGTTCTTCGACCCCTGGTCTTCATTCCCAAACCACCGGGTGTGAGATGCTTCGATCTCTGGTTCATTCCTGAACCGTTCCTGGTATGAGATGGTTCATTCCCGAACTATTCCTATTGTGAGATGGTTCATTTCCGAACCGTTCCTGGTGTGAGATGGTTCATTCCCGAACCGTTCCTAATGTGAGATGGTTCATTCCTGAACCATTCTTGGTGTGAGATGGTTCATTCCCTAAACGTTCCTGATATGAGATGGTTTATTGACGAACCGTTCCTAGTTTGAGATACTTCGATCTTTGAGGTGCTTCAATTTC
This sequence comes from Zanthoxylum bungeanum, assembly GCA_019454045.1. NCBI lineage: Eukaryota > Viridiplantae > Streptophyta > Magnoliopsida > Sapindales > Rutaceae > Zanthoxylum > Zanthoxylum bungeanum. Next base: position 50,908 of record SKCR01041441.1, read on the forward strand.
TGGGATTTGTTCTCGCATTGATGGGTGATGGCATTTTGGTCCACCTACTTGACTCTTCGATCCGTTGGGTAGTTTTTTCTATGATGTTGAGGTGCTTCGACCTCCGGGATTCATTCCCAAACTGTTGATAATGTGGTCCTCGCACCCTAGGATTCATTCCCAAAATTGATGATAATGGTGGTGAGGCACTTCGACCCCTAATCCGTCCTCAGTCCCGAGGTTGTTCTCCATTCCCAAAGTGCCATTCCCAAATCGCTTGTCCTCATTCTCGAGTAGTTACTTGTCCTCATTCCTGAGGTATTTCTCCATTCCCGGAGTTCCATTCCCGCTTGCTCATCCTCATTCCCGAGGAGTTTTTCGTCTTCTCCATTTTTCTTTTTCCTGCGAACACAAAACACAAATTATGTGTATGCAACGTGTATGCATGGATGCATTCCCTATTCTGATGGATTTTCGTTGTGCTATTTGATGTCATCTTCGCTTAGGCATTCCTTATAATTGAAGGTTTTCTTCTGCCAATTCTCCTCTGGTGATCGCTCAGTCCTCTTTAGTCTCATGGCTCAAGATCCCACCGTGTCCCTTATTCGCGGGTGGTAGACTGGTCGCCCCCAGACCTGGTTCAGCTTTATGCTCTTCCCTAACTGCATTGGGTCAAGGTGGATTACGCCTTTGTGAAAGCGGCCTCATCCTTTTGGGATAATGTCTTCTGATTCCCAGATTTTGAAATATGCCCTCTCCCTGAGGAGCCTGCTGCCATTCTCGGCTTGCATTTTTTCTTACTACCTTCTCTTGGATAATGAAAATCATGTTTTCCGATTCCAGAAGCTTTCATTTGCTGTCCTGAGTGTGCGGAAAAGGTACTACCTTGCGCTTCGTCCATTGAGTCACAAGTCCTTTCTATCTTTTGCCTAAGTTTTCCTTTCAGATTTTCAACTTAACGGACTGCTCTATGTTTCCTGAGTCGCCTTTTCAGGTTTTCAACTCAGCGAGCTAAACATTTTTTTTCAGATCTGTCCTCATTCTCGAGGCTATTCTCCATTCCCCAAGTGCCATTCCCGATTTGCTCTATTTTTCTCCATTCTCAGAGTTCTTCTAGATCTCCTGACCTTCGTCCATCATCTAAGAAACAAAAGACATGATTTGTAATTACTTGACTCTAATTTTTCCCGATTAGCTGGGATTTATACAATCTATGAACATCTTGAACATTTGTTTCAATAAGGCGTTTGCATTACTTCTTAGTACATGTGTAGGAAAAAACCGCATTGCAATGGTACCTATGTCGTTAACTGTTCCTCATGGATTTTACAATTAGCCATTTTTCTTGCTCACTCATGCTCTATATTTTGCTTGGGCTGTCCTTTGTGGATTTTCAACCCAACGAGCCTTTTCTTTTTTTTCTTTCTCTCACTTTTTTTCCTTATGTAACGTACTGTTTCAGCCTGTCCACGTTGATTAGCTTGGTGAACTCGTTCCCTTCCAAATATGACAGTTTCATTCCCCCATTCCCCATCACCTTTTTGACTAGGTAGGGCCATTCCCAATTGGATCTTAACTTTCCCCTCGGGTCCATTAGCAGTGGTTCTTCAGCACTAGATCACCTTCTCTGATCTTGGTGAGACGAACTTTCTTATTGAACGCCCGGGCCAACCTTTTCTGGTATAGCTGCGTGTGGTATAAGGCCTTCATCATTTTCTCATCCATGAGTGCTAGCTGTTCGAACCTCTGCGAGGCTCATTCCTGCTCAAGTAATCCTACCTCTGCTAGTACCCTCATTGACTGTATCTCTATTTCCACTTGTAAACTGGCTCCATCCCGTAAACCAAAAAATAGAGCGTGGCTCCCGTTGCCGTTCTTACCGATGTTCTGTACCCCCACAGGGCATAGGCAGTTTATCGGCCCAATCTTTATAACTTTCCGTCATCTTGGCTAGTATTTTCTATATGGTTTTATTGGCCGCTTCCACTGCCCCATTAGGCTGTGGACTGTAAGGTGATGATTTGTGATGCCCTATCCAATACTTCTGCAACATCGCCTTTGTTTCTCCCTGAAATTGGACTCCATTGTCTGTCACTACATGATATGGAATTCTGTATCGACATACTATATTTCGGGCTATGAACTTTGCATCTGCTTCACCGTAACATTACAGAATGACTCGGCTTCCACCCAATTTGAAAAATAGTCTACTGCCACTGCTATGAAGTGGTGTCCATTCGATGCACGTGGCTTGATTTCTCTAATCATGTCAATACCTCATGCTGAGAAAGGCCATGGTTCTGACAGTCCGTGCAATTCCGTAGTTGGTAGATGGTTCAAGTTGTCGTGTGCCTAGCAATTGTGACAGTGCTTCACTAGCTTTGTGCAGTCAGCTTCCATGGTTGACCAGTAAAATCCCTGCCTCACTATCTTGCGAGAAAAATTCAATCCGTTCATGTGCGGTCCACATACTACAGCGTGCACCTCTTCCATCACATTCTGAGCCTCTTCTTTTCTTAAACATTTCAGCTGGATGCCATTGGATTGTCTATTGTACATTTCTCCTCTTAAACTCACATATTGGGGAGCCAATTTCTGACTGGCTATTCTGTCTTTCTTGCCGGCTCCTTCCGAGAATTCTCCACGTCCTATATACTGCAGAATGTCATAGTACCAAGGTTTTCCATCATCGACTTCTACTTCCAAGATTCTCTTTGTCTCATAACTGGGTCTGATAGCTGGTGTCAACACCATGGGTCTCATTACCAGTTTTTCAAGGTTTTCCCAAGTTGCAGCTAGGGTGGCTAGTGCATCCGCCATTTGGTTCTCTTCTCGTGGAAAGTGCTGGAACTTACAGTCGGGGATAGCCTGTGCCAACTTCCTGAGATGAAGTAGCTAGGGTTTCAATCGGTCTTCCTTCAATTCCCATTATCGTCGCATCTGTCGAACTACCAATATCGAGTCTCCATAAACTTCCACGTCCTTAGCTCTTAGGGCTATTAGTGCTTTCAGTCCAAAGATACATGCTTCATATTCGGCCATGTTGTTGGTTGCTCCGAACATCAACCTTTTGGCCATAGGTAGGGTTTCTCCATCGGGGGTTACTATCACAATTCATATTCCAGCTCCTTTGTAATTCACCACCCCGTCAAAGTACATTTTCCACCCCTGGACCGTTATGGTTTGGACCTCATCGTCTGGGAATTCAAACTTATATTGATCTCATTCTATTGGTTGTAATGCCAAAAATTCTGCTACGACTCGTCCTTTGATTACCTTAGAGGTGAGGTATTCTATATCAAACTCTGTCAGTAACACCAACCATCTGCCCAACTTCCCTACCAGTGAAGGTACTAAGTGCAAATACTTTAGGGGATTCTCCTTTGCTACCACCTGTATCTTATAGGATTGGAAGTAATAACACAAATTTCAGGAAGCCCATATCACCGCCAAACAGATCTTTTCTACTTCTTGATAGCGGGCTTTATACGGAAACATATTTTTACTGAGGTAATAGACTGTGTGTACCACCCCTGTCTCATCTGCCTGTACCATCATCGCCCCCAGTGCTTGGGGTTCTATGGCCAAATACAACACCAAGGGTTCGCCCGGCCTTGGGGGTTTCAAGACGGGCGGTTTAACCAAGTATTCTTTAATTTTTTCAAAGCTTATTGACATTGCCCATTCCATTCCACAGACTGGTTTTTCCTCAATAGTTGAAGATGGGCTCACATACTAACGTTAGCTTGGCAATGAATCGACTGATGTACTGGATTTTCCCGAGGAAAACTCTAACTTCCTTTTCTATCTTCGGTGCCGACATCTCGGTAATTGCCTTTATCTTTTCAGGGTCCACTTATATCCCTCCCATTCCTACCATATGCCCTAGTAACTTTTGTGATGTTACCATAAACACACACTTCTTGGGGTTGAGTCGGAGGTTGTACTTATCGACCATTTGAAGGAATTTTTCTAGTGCTTCTATATGTCCGGCCCTCGTATCTGACTTAACTATCATGTCATCCACGTATACCTCAATCTCCTTATGCATCAAGTCATGGAATAATGTAGTGGCCATTTGTTGATAGGTGGCTCCTACATTCTTAAGTTCAAACGGCATCACCTTATAACTGTATGTACCCCACTCAGTGACAAAGGTAGTCTTATTGTTGGTTTCTATTAAGGTCCCAAGATTAATAATAAGCATGAATCAAGTGCTAATACTAATAAGCATGAATCAAGTGCTAATACTAATACTCACATCGATCGGTTGAGCGATGCTTTGACGAACAAAATCTGATTTTCTTCCCTTGAACTGGTCACGGCAGTGACTGCTCCAAGCACACCGGTTTTTGGTTTTTGACTCAAACTTTTGAGCTCCAAGCTTCGTCAAACGATTCTCGACTCATTGGTGGACTTCCTTATCACCTTCGCATGACTTCGTAGTGTGCTAGCACTGGCGATTTTGCCACAAAATTACGACTATTGGCTTCCCTTCACTGCTCGGCAGTAACCAAACCAGTAGGTTTTTCACAGCCCCTTGGGCGTGTTTGTGAAGAAGAGAAAGAGATGAGAGAAAGAGAGAGTTGTGTGAGAGAGAGAAAAATGTAATGTCATTTTTGTTTTCTAAAAACAAATAAACATATATAAAATTTTCTTTCAAAAGTCAAGCCATAAATGGCTCCAACCACCAGCATCAACTCATCAATCCATCAATCATGACTAGTGACTTGTGTCAATCACTCAAAGTGAAAGACATCCATCACTTGATTGACGAATGATGTGACGCTAGATGCGACTAGCGATTTTGATGTTTGATTTGACTTGCGTGCCGCACTCGAATTCGAAAAACGAATGCGCTCGCAAATAATCTCGGGCTCGGGTTCGCTAATTCCAAATTAACGAATTTTCCGTTGCGTCGTAATTAAATGATTACGCCTAGCGAAATCACTATTCATGTCGCTAACGAATTAATTCTAAATTTATTCGTTTGCCCAAATTAAAATCTAATTTTAATTCCGCGTCGAAATCTAATTTCCTTTAATATATCAAATATATTAATTAATCGATTAATTCCAAATTAACCGTTATCTCTCTTTTAATGATATTTTATTCCAGATAAAATATCTCCACAATTAATCCCAGATTAATTTTCTCTCTCTTCTTATTAATCCCAGATTAATTTAGAGTGCGAGTCATACGTCATCGATGAATCTTTGGGAAGCGACCCATGAGATCGCCGGATATGTTGGCAGTAAATTTGGTCGTCGGACTATCCGAACACGTAAGTACCAAGTACTACGTTTATACCGATTTACAAGACAAAGTTGGCCTCTAGCAAAGCGTCATGCCTACCCAATTCTCCGGAAATATCCTTACAGGAATAAAGGATCGATATCAGGCATAGTATATGTAGTATTGCGTATTTTTGTCCAGTATCAGATGATCACGTGCAAGGCCTGGGGCTGGAATTGTGTCTGCCCCGTACGAAGCACATATCAGATGTCTGGTGACTAGTATCTATAATCGGATAAACCTGACCTTGTCATTTTATCCCGATAGCTGCAGTATTTAAGAGAACCAGTCCCGTATTCTACGTGACCATCATCTCCATATGAATGGAGTGACACTTCCATCTTGACATCACACCCAACACACTACGATTCTCAATATACCCAGTATTGGCGTACACAGAACCTGTTAAAGCCCTGGACGACCGCAACCAAAGTATATTGATTGTCGCAAGTATTAGCGGTGCAAGTCTCAGGTTACGACCAAATACATCTACCCTGATTTTGGACTTCCATAGACACATAGTCATACTACCAATGGAATTCCGAGGGGGTCTATCCAAAGCGAAGCTTTTTCCCGTACCATCGGTTAAACACAACCTCCTATTACACTTGCATGAGTATCCTATACCCAAATTTATGAGAACTATGTCGTTGTGCCCTCACAACGCGCACAAGTGTAATACTATTCTTTTACGTATTTATCGATGTCATATCTCGATAATACTCTGACTAGGGATATTTAATGATTTATCCTACGTGGACTGATACTATTTCATATCATTCTCCGTCCAGGAACAAATCATAGGGACCTCCTATCATTTATATATCTAGGTGGTCTAATCACAAATGATAAGAGTGCAATCTCCTTTGTTGCATAGTTAATTTGTACAACAACACCATGATCTGTACAAATAGTGACGCTATGGGTCATAATTGTCAAACAATCTCCCACTTGGCCTATAGCCAGTCACTCAAGTGTCTGACACCCAAACTATGTACGATTGGCTCAAACTGCTGAGAAAAGGCTTTCGTCAGTGGATTTGCATGATTATCATTTGATGTGATTTATTCGATCATCACATCGCCACGATGTATGATCCGAACGAATCAGATGAATATCAAAGTATGTATCTGGATTGTTGATGAGACCATTAATTCTTTAGCCTGTGCTGTCGCCTAGCTCAGCTGCTAACATAACTATTCCTAATCTAATTAGGATTTATAACGACCCAAAAGGCTTCTATTGCCGCCTCAGCTGCAGCAATAACCCGCATTTGCTGTTTATTCGGTAACAATATCTTGCTTGGAAGATTTCCACCTCATTGTTCTGTTATTCAAACTGTATAGTACCATTTGCGACTTATAGTCATTTTATCGGTTTAGGAAACTTGCAGTAGTGATCCCAGTAACTTCAAGTTTTCCATCTCCATAGACTAAGACAGCATCCTTAGTTCTCTAAGATACTAACGGGTGTTCTTAACTTCAATCCAGTGATTATCACTCGGATTGGCCTGTTTGTGAATCCATATGCTCAAAACGTATGAGACACCAGGTCGCGTACATTTTTCAATGTACGATTTCTCGGAGAGTTTTCTCGAAAGCCAAGCTTCACCGATTATTTTTATGGGAATATCATTTCCAAGAAATGACATATTATCATTATTTACAGGACAACAACTATCAGTGCGCTCCCACTAACCTCCTTATATACACAAGAATCATTTCGTTTTGAATTAAATCATATTCCATTATGATTACATCAAAACGATAATTCCAAGAACCTATGCTTGCTTCAATCCAAACATGGATCGAATAACCTGCAAACCTTGTTTGCTACTTTTGGTACGACAAAACCGACAGGATGTTGTAAACATCCTCCAAAAGGTTTCCTTTTCAGGAAAGCAATTTTCCCGTTAAGCTGTCATATTTCATAAATGAAACATACATCTTTAGCAAGCATTATCCAAATTGATTTACCGTGGTAACAGGTAAAAGGTTGAATCGTAATCGACATAATGTTGATAACGATACCTTTCCGCTAAAAGCCTAGCTTTATGCGTTGGTATGTTGCCATCCATGTATGTCTTCCTTGAAGACTTATACAGTACCAATAGGCACAATGCCTTGGGGTAAATCAACTAGTATCCAAACTTGTTGATATACATGGAATCCAATTCGGATTCATGACACTTTGTCATAATTATGGAGTCGATACCTTGTATCACTTCCTTATACGTAGTCAGTTGGTATTCCTCAAAAGATAAACATCTTTATGAGTTGAGATCAGAAACCCATACGCTAGGTTGTTTTCTGACTCTCTCCGACTTACGCGGTTCTTGTATATTAGAAGATTACTGGTATAGTTTCATCCTAGATGAACTATTTATGTTCCATTAAGGATCAGTGCCATGAATAGTATTACTCCGATTTTCATCGAGTTTTACTATCCTCCCATTTACCACTGCATATCGGTATTCCTCTTAGGAAATCCGCATGGTGAGCAACAATTACATTGTTCTCTTGTGAGATGTATAAGTACTATACTTATGGTATCCCTAGGATAACCTACAATTGGCACTTATCCAATTTGGGTTTTAGTTTGGTATCCTCCAAACATATGCCTAGCATCCCAAATTATCTGGAATGAGAAACCTGATATGATACATGTCAAATTGATTTTTATGGAACCTTATTCTAAATAAGTTCTTACACTGTTAATGCTAATCCGTTGAAGGAAATAGTAGCTTAAAGTGACTAATGATTAACCTTATCATGTCCAATAAAATTCGGTTACTCTATTCGGACACACGTCAAACTGACGTTTCGGGGAGGAGTCCTCATTTGAAAGAATACTTTACTCTTTCAAGTATATAAGAAACTTATTGTTTAAGTATTTTCCATTACGGTCTTACCGTGACGGTCTAATACTTTAGCCGATCTGTTTGTCTATTTCGTGTCGAAACTTAAAAGTTTCCGATTTGTGTTTCAAAAGAAACACATAACCAAAACGCGATGCCACATCCGTAAAGGTCACAAAATATTCATATCCATCTCTAGCCTAGCTAGACATGGGCCCATTTGCTTCACTATGAACTAGGATAACAGATCGGTGGCATTTGCACTTTTACCAAGTAAAGGTGTTTTAGGCACTTTGCCCAATAAACTAGATTCGTAGACTTTATTTGATTAGGATCAAATCAGTCCTAGTACTCACTCTTCAAAAGTGTGGATATACGAGTCTTCTTTAATTGGTCCCAGACAACAGTGCCTACATCAGTTTCTTCTGATCAAATCAGTTTGAGCTATTTGTTTGTCATTTTATATTTCTGAGATTTATTTATATTCAAAATATAAATGATGTATTCACATCTAATGTGTTTATCTCAATATCATCTTTATATAATAAAACACTTTAGTGTTCTAGAATATAAAGGTTCACCGCAGCGGGGTTAAACACTGATATAAAGATAATGTATCTAGTCAAACTAGTTACATTATAACAGTTACCCAATTTAGGTACACACCCTAGGGTAGTTCCTAAATTTAGGTATCTACGGTTAAAACAGCGACTTTCGTCCCGTTTCCAAATCGCAGATTAATCTCGATTGAAGTCAGTATCCTGTTCAAACAGATTCTGAACATCAATATATATTTATATCACACTAAGTATCTAAAATCCATTTTAATACTATTAGTGAACATAATTATGACAAACATATTTAAAGTCAGAGCCTTGCTCATCTTCAATTCCTTCATGTCTGCTTTGTCCAAACGGCAGTCACGCTTCCGCGATCCCGTTTGCCATAATTCAGGCATACATTTTGGGATATGTCATTTATCTTCCAAGAAGATTATAATGATTTTGCCTTTGCCTTTTTTCATATTCCAGTAGCATTTGGCCAAGCCTCGGGTTTCTAGAATATCGAAGTAAGGTGCGCCTTGCGCTACTTGCCTTATTGCAAATCTTGACTTTGTCTCCTTGAGAATACTCATTAACTCACCAAGAGTTAAGTATTGCAATTTTAGTACTTCTAAAATCTAAAGATAGATTTATGAAGATCCTTCAATTTCTTTATCATACATTAAGGATCTAATCCTTAGTTCTGATTCAGAAATTAAGGAGGCTACTGCGACAAGCTTAATGGATTAAGCACTTAAGTTATCATCGCATTAATCTTCCAAAGATTATACTCTACTATTTGCTTAACTCCGGGCTTAGGCATAATATGTTATTTTATCAAATAAAGTAACTTATTATTTTTCCAGGATCATCCTAAAATTTATTCCCAATTTTGAAAATTAAACCATTTAAATACATTTTCCCTAGGATTATGTTTTAAATGTCAATCTTTCAATTTAATCTTGATTCTAATAGTCCAACTATTTAATCAACGATTAAGGTACTAATTATTATAATGATTGCAATAGTCGAACTATTTAATCAACTATAATTTAATAGATTAAATTCAATTATATTGATTACTATAATCCAATTATAAAATCAACTATAAATGAATAGTTTGAATATATAGTCCAACTATTTATTAAAACAACAATTTAAATATTAGTCCAACTAACATTTAATTTATTTGAGGAATTGATATTTGTTTGAGCGCGTATAGCAAGTAATTAAACGAATATTGCAAATTCAATTCTTGCCTCCCACTATTTTTCGGCGAGCCTCTAACCCTCTGTCGAGTACTCGGGAAACCGTGTTTCCTAGTGGGCTAGGATCCCGTTAAATATCACACAATCTTGACTTTGCCCAACAAATTGTATGATAATTAACTAGGTAGATCTCTAAGATCGATTGGATCCAATCCAATTCCTAGATCTGTAGTGGGGGGACATCCAAGTCCGAAACATATATCTTATATATGACAATACATCCAATGTGTTACCTAACCTTTTTCCTCTGAATCAACTAAGCCTTGGCTTTGGCACAAAAAACTTAGTGATCCCAGTCAAGCGTGACCCATTGACCATGCAAAGCTTCGTAATCAATGTCGATGGACAATAATTGGTCTTGACTTTGGCCAACAAACCACAGCTTGGACAAGACACTGATATAGAACAAAGCATTCGTGATTCAAACACATCCTCGACAGACAAAGGCCTTGACTTTGGCCAACAAACCAATGACGTCTTAGATTTTGAGTAGGAATCACTCAATGGAAGGAAAAACGCTTAATATTAACAAATTGGCAACCAATTTATTATCTTTGTTAAGGTCTCATCATCATACACCCTTAAACATGCATTCTAAACACATAATAAAGCGCGTATAAATAAATAATAATGATATGCGGATGGATACTTTACACATTGATCCTAGATCAAATCTCTCAATTTCTCTCTCCCGCTTACACAAGTATTTACTTCTACCCGTTACACTACACTTCTAAAGAAACCTCATTTACATTGAGGGGAATAGGTGAGAAGAGAATACAAAGAATATGGAGGTGATAAGGCTGGACACGCAGGTCCAATTAATAAATCAAATTTATTACAACAATTTCTAAAATTGTCCCACCCATCTAATATCCATCCGATATACATTATTCAGGCATCGCAACCATGTATTCACAGAAGCATGTTATCAATCAATCTAATCAAATTAATTAATCTGATAATTAGTGATCATCCAATGTTCAAACAACGATTTGATTTTGCTCGAGTCAAACTCGTTTTGCGAATAAGTACTCAATGTACATATTCTCGAATTAAATTAAACTACATATTAAATCCAATTAAATATGTATTTAATTCTAATTCACTATTTAATTCCAAATTAAACATACACTTTAATAATAAACCTTTTACGACTTAAATTCCAAATTTAATCGTTACGGGTCTCAAAGCCCGATTAACGTCCAACGTCAATTTTATTAAAGTCCAATGGGATTTTAATTAATTTCTTAAGGCGTGGACTTTTGGTCAACTCGGGTCAACCGAATAACCAAAATCCAATCCGGGATTTACCCCTAAGCCCAGAAGACAATTTAGGCCCATTAGGCCTAATTAAACTTTAAAAGTCCATTAAGTCACATTTGGGCTTTATGGAGGCGGTTTTGGGCCTAATTGGATCCAACCAATTTTGCCTAAAGCCAACTTTGTACAACAAAGCCCAATAAGCCCATTACAACATGACAAGCCCAAATCCAATTTTAAAGCCCAATTAATTAAATAAAAAATCCAATTTCACATTTAATTAACTTAAAGTGTATATTATGATTAATCACCCAAATTAACATTTCTAAAATATCAATTTATATAATTAATCATGCTCATTTTCATCATCACATGTCCAACACATTTTGATTAAAATCTAACCCAATTCACATGCTCAAAGTCTCCGGCATTTGTGGGGAAATTATATCTCCGATTTGGTTTCAATCCATTTAAATCCACAATCGACATAAATCAACATTCCCGAATGATTTCCAACACATCCAATGATCAAAAATAAAAAAAATCCCCAAGACAAAATAGGGCTAAGGCATTCGGCCAATATAAAATTTTGGGGAAAAAATGATCCAATCACCATTTCATGAAATTGATCCAATCAATCTTCAATTCAACATGTTTTAAGCATACTTAATCATCCAATTCAACCAAATCAGGCTTGAAAACATTTTACCCAAATTTTAAGCCCTAAACCTTTTCATGCTCAAACCTTGCTGTGATACCATTGTTGGTTTCTATTAAGGTCCCAAGATCAATAATAAGCATGAATCAATTACGAATACTAATCAACGAAGTTGCGGAATACTCACATCGATCGGTTGAGCGACGCTTTGACGAACAAAATCAGATTTTCTTCCCTTGAACTGGTCACGGCAGACTGCTCCAAGCTCACTGGTTTTCGGTTTTTGACTCCAAGCTTCGTCAAACGATTCCCGGCTCATGGGTGGACTTCCACCATCACTTTCGCATGACTTCGTAGTGTGCTAGCACTGCCAATTTTGCCAGAAAATCACGACTCTTGGCTTCCCTTCACTGCTCGGCAGTAACCAAACCAGTAGGTTTTTCACAGCCCCTTGGGCGTGTTTGTGAAGAAGAGAAAGAGATGAGAGAAAGAGAGAGTGTGTGAGAGAGAGAAAAATGTAATGTCATTTTTGTTTTCTAAAAACCAATAAACATATATCCAATTTTCTTTCAAAAGTCAAGCCATAAATGGCTTCAACCACCAACATCAACTCATCAATCCATCAATCATGAATAGTGACCTGCGTCAATCACTCAAAGTGAAAGACATCCATCACTTGATTGACGAATGATGTGACGCTAGATGCGACTAGCGATTTTTTCGCTTGATTTGACTTACTGCCGCACTCCGAATTCAAAATGCGAATGCGCTCACAAATGATCTCATGCATGGGTTCGCTAATTCCAAATTAACGAATTTTCTGTTGCGTCGTAATTAAATGATTACGCCTAGTGAAATCACTATTCACGTCGCTAACGAATTAATTATAAATTTATTCGTTCGCCCGAATTAAAATATAATTTTAATTCCACGTCGAAATCCAATTTCGTTTAATATATCAAATATATTAAGTAATCGATTAATTCCAAATTAACCGTTATCTCTCTTTTAATGATATTTTATCCCCAGATAAAATATCTCCGCAATTAATCCCAGATTAATTTTCTCTCTCTTCTTATTAATCCCAGATTAATTTAGAGTGTGAGTCATACGTCATCGGTGAATCTTTGGGAAGTGACTCATGAGATCCTCGGATATGTTGGCAGTAAATTCGGTCGTCGGACTATCCGAACACGTAAGTACCAAGTAATACGTTTATACCGATTTACAAGACAAGGCTTGCCTCTAGCAAAGCGCCATGCCTAACCAATTCTCCGGAAATATCACTACATGAATAAAGGATCTATATTAGGAGTAGTATAAGTAGTATTGCGTATTTCTGTCCAGTATCAGATGATCACGTGCTAGGCCTGGGACTGGAATTCTGTCTGCCCCTTACGAAGCACATATCGGATGTCGGTGACTAGTCTCTATAATCGGATAAACCTGACCTTGTCATTTTATCCCGTTAGCTGCAACATTTAAGAGAACCAGTCCCGTATTCTACGTGACCATAATCTCTATATGACTGGAGTTACACTTCCATCTTGACATCACACCCAACACACTACGATTCTCAATATACCCAGTATTGGCGTACATAGAACCTGGTAAAGCCCTGGACGACCGCAACCAAAGTATATTGATTGTCGTAAGTATTAGCGGTGCAAGTCTCAGGTTAAGACCAAATACACCTACCCTGATTTCGGACTTCCATAGACACATAGTCATACTACCAATGGAATTCTGAGGGGGTCTATCAAGAGCGAAGCTGTTTCCCGTACCATCGGTAAAACATAACCTCCTATTACACTTGCATGAGTATCCTATACCCACAAATATGAGAACTATGCCATTGTGCTCTCACAACGTGCAAAGTGTAATACTAGTCTCTTACGTATTTATCGATGTCCAATCTGGATAATACTCTGACTAGGGATATTTATTGATTTATCCTACGTGGACTGATACTGTCTCATATCATTCTCCGTCCAGGAACAAATCATAGGGACCTCATATCATTTATATATCTAGGTGATCTAATCACAAATGATAAGAGTGCAATCTTCTTTGTTGCATAGTTAATTTGTACAACAACACCATGATATGTACAAATAGTGACGCTATGGGTCATAATTGTCCAACACTTATGCTTATCTTCTTCAACCATGAGGACCTGATTAATCCTGAGAATCCATCCGCGAATGAGTATATAGCAGATAAAGCCGTTTTATCAAACAACACGTCTATATGAGGTAGGGGAAAATCATCTTTTGGCCAAGCTTTGTTGAGATCCCTATAATCCACGTACATTCCGACCTTTCCGTCTTTCTTCGGTACTGGCACAATATTGGCTAACCATTCAGGGTACTTCACCACCACTAAGAATCCCATATTTATCTGCTTATTGACTTATTCCCTAACCTTTTTGGCCCATTCTGGTCTCATTCTTCGGAGATTCTGTTTTATTGGTCTCATGTTCGGATAAGTTGGTATCGTGTGCTGGCCAATACTCATGTCCACTCATGGTATGTCTTCGTAGGACCAGGCGAATACTTTACATTTTATTAATTCTCTCTAATTATTTCCGCTCCTCAGAGGTAACCTCGCTTGCAATTAGAATTTCCTTGGGGTTTTCACATGTACCATGATTAAATGCATTGGTCTTTGTTGAATCAATGTCAAATATGCTCATGTCATGTATGTCGTGATGCAGACTAACCGGAAAAGACTCGAAAAAGTAAGCAAAATCAATGTCTTTATTATTAATAAATGCAGAATTACAATCAAATATGTCAGGAAAATAAACATCTTCATCATCTGCAGCCTTGTCTTATTCTGTCTTCTTGCTTTCCTCGAGCTTCAGATTCTCCAACTGCAGTAGTTCTTCTTCCCATTTATCTTCCTCTTTTGTAACTCCATCTGCCTGTGGTTCCTTGCCCATCACATCCTTGAAGATCTCGAATCCTGGTACTATGATCCCATTGACTTCTACTGGTTCAGGCTCTCCTTGATATCCTGTGGCTTTCACAAATTATTCCATCAGCTTCATCCATTTCTTCTTGGTATTCGGCTCATTCCCATCGGATTCATACCCTAATCCTCTCTTACTGGTATGTCCCTTGAAATCTGGCAGAGTTCCTCTAGCACTCAAACATGTACCCGACTTGTATTTCATTTTCTCCATGATTCTAGCCACTTTAGGGTCCACCCATTCGTCATAACTTGCCACCATTTGGAACATTGTGAGAGGCTATATGTCTAAAACAGCCACACCATTGTCTACTTTCAACCATGATGGTGTTCGACTCCCTTCATGTGGGAACTTAAAACTGGTGCAAAGTGGATGGAACGCCCCCAAGTTGTGTGAACACCATGGCCTCCCTAACAACAGACCAATGTAGCTGGGATATCAATCACTGTGAACTCCACCTTATCTTCTATCGTGCCATTTGATTACTGTGATGAATGAAAGTACCTTCAACTACCCATTTGCCCTCTTGTCATATTGCTTTGCTAGTCATACTGGACGGGCATTAAATATGTGTTCGCATACAACTTGAAAGAATCTTCAAAATGGCACACATTTGATAGATGAGCTATCATCCACCATCACACAATGATAGATGTCTTTTTTGCCTCTTCACTTCTACCTTCTGAATAGCGGCTTGTTGCTTGATTCTCCCCTCCATGGGAGCTCTCTTACGAGAATTGTTATTTCATCTGCCTACCTTCTTTTTTATTACCGACCTACCAACATTGTCAGGTTTGTTGGTTTCTATAATATGTCCCAAGGAAAGATTAAGCATTTGAAATACAATAAATGAATATATATTTAACTTGAAGTATGGCGGAATCATACTTACAATGCTTTGTTGATGAAGAAAATCAAACCAAAATGGAAGCTCCAAGTGTTGATGATTCGGCCAAGAGGAGAAGAAGGTGGAAAGCTCCAAGCTTTGTGAATTCCTTGCTCTA
>SKCR01041442.1:0-66615 GCA_019454045.1 Zanthoxylum bungeanum
TTCTTGGGATCATAATTTCGACCCCGGTACAAAATAAGGATATTAATGTTTTGGTAAATAATCTCCCCACCAGATTTGTCCTACAAAGAAACTTTGACCTAAATCAGCCAATAATTTCAGAAAACATGAAAAGAGGGAACGTGTAATTGAATTCATGGACATGCGTATAGTACAAACCTCAAGGTGGAAGCAGACGTTGCCCATATCAAGTGTAGGCACTCCCAAGCACTTGATCCTCACAGCTTCAGCCCTCTTCCAGTGGTTGTGTATGTCATCCAACATGTTGTGAGTGACTCCCCCCTTCCCTGAAACAAAACATAATCCTTCATAACCCCCGTCTACATGCTACCTGCAGCTGGTCAAATGCAACAACACTCTTTGCCAACTTCACAAAAACATAAGCTAATTCAAGCCAAGTGTTCCCAAACTCTTTACTTTCTGTTCTTTCAAAACAGAAGATCCACAGAATTTGCACACATACCCGATATTTCCAAGTATCATGTTAAGAGCCCCATTTAGGATTACAATCGAAATTAAAAAGCAATCCTATTTTATAATTTTGGGTAATCAGAAAGTTCATTAACCTAAACCCTTTTCATACGCACCTAAATGGATATTAATACCAATAACAAATCAAAATTATACTTTTAGCCAAGATATTATATCAAATAAAACTTACCGAGATTAATTTGCCTGCCACAATCGCTATGCCTATACCGCTCAACAAGCTCCGCAATTTCTTCCTCTGTAAGCGGGTCTCCGAGAACCCGGTTCCTATCTTCATGAACCCGGTCCACGTCTTCTGGAGCCAATGCAGTCGTCCCCGTCCATTTCCTGTCAAGCCGTCCCGGTCCGAATGGAGAGAACCGCTTCGGTTCGCGGAACCCGATGGGCTCAACCGCCGGGTTGGTCTCCGAATATGAGTATTTGAAGTCAAATGGAAGGTCCGATTTTAGTGGGAATTTGTTCGGGTTTGAATTCGAGTTGGGCGGGCTCTGTTGTGTTTTGGGTTTCTGAAGTTTTGGAGAAAAAGGAGGGTCGTCGTCGATGTCGTCCGAACAAAAATGGAACAGATTATAAAGTGGTGAATTTTGGTTTTTGACTGGAAAAACTGTTAGGGTTTTAAGGGTTTTCTGAAGATTTGCTAACATTTGAAAGAAGGAATTTTGTTGTCAGTTGGCACTACCATTAGCAGAGAAGATGTGTCCGATGAATTTATGAAGGGTATTTTGGTAACGTTGGAAGGGTTGTGTTTTAGATATTAAGATATGCCCTTGTACTTTTCATTATTTCCATCCATCTCTCAAATTATTTTTGGGAAATTATTATTTTTACATTTTTAAACTAGTTCAATTTTATATCTAAATTTTCAATAAGTGAATTAATTTATATTTTTTTGGTTCAATTTTATACTTCGGTTTGGTTTCAATCGTGAACCAAACCCGTGAACCGATCGATTTGTAAAATCGTAGACTGAACCGATCTGTTTAGGAGTTAATTTTTACCGAATCAAATCAAAACCGAACCCAAATATTAAAATCCAACAGTACCAATTTGGTTCGGTTTTGTTCGATTTTAATCATTCGATTTCGATCGATTCGAAAATTCTTAAACCGAACAGTTTTCGATTTGGTTCAGTTCGATTCAAAATCGAACCGAGCCAACCTTTGCCCATCCCTAATATTTGGTGTAAAATTAAACTTGTTTAATGTCTTCAAGCATTTTCATATATAAGCAGTATAAAAATAATAATTTCCCTTCTTTTTTCTGTGTGCCTCTTCTCTTCAATCTTCATAGATTGGTTTTGGACCAAAATGAGTATTTTCTTCAAATTCTACATATTCTAAAATTGATACATCAAAAATCATCCTAAATGGTTAAAAGAAATCCATGTTAGAAGTTTTAGACAACATAACAAGAAGAATATAAAAGTTCCCTTTCAGAATTACAGAAATGTGATTAGCTAAAAATAAGTTTCCATCTAACTAGAATTAAAGAAGCTATCTAGACTTATTATGATACTTGCAACATAGTTTCAATACTGTAGTCTTGGAAGTTTGGCAAAATTGACAACAAGTCTCACAATGGGGAGACTTTGCTCAATCTCTCATCTTTAAATCGCCTTTGATCTCCAACCATGGATTCAAAAACATCCAAGAGATTGTTCAACCCTTCAGTATTGTCCCCCAATGCCTGCAGTGTATACACGATGCTTTCAATGGTGGACAAATATCCAGCCTTTGGCTGATGCCTCACCTCACTATACAAACTCATCTTCTCCAAATCCAACTTCAGATGTGGCAAAATCTTCAACCACGGATTCTCTTTGTACATTCTCTTTGCCTTGGACCAAGTTCCATCCAAAACAATCAAATTCTTCACTTCAAAATTCATAGCTTTAAGGCCATCAACACCAACTGCTTTCTCACTAGGGAATAGAAGTACTGATCCCGGAGAAACCTTGAGTTCGAACTCTTCACACTCTTCCAATTCCATGTTCCCAAATTGTTGCTTCTGCATCTTTTTTACAACAAAACCTTTTGCTAAAGCATCCAAAGCCACCTGGGAACCAACAATCTGATCAAAATTTTGCTTCCGGCAATTAGTTAGCACCCGACTGCAAGCAAGATCAGTAATGACACCAAATTTGCTAATGGAAACAGCTATAAAAGGATCATCATCTTCTTCAAGAAAGGTTGCTTTAAGACCTAAATCAGATTGCCCTAATAGGCTGCTACAACGATTCTTCGAGGCAAATTTACCATTTTCACCGCTGCCCTCAGAACTAGAATCATTTTCTTGCCCAGAAACTAAACTACCACTCATCGTTAAATCTTCAATATTGTTCATAATACTTGGATCTTTCAAATGACTTTCAGTATCTAACCTGCGACCCATATCATTCCTTAAACAACACTCTTCATTGACATCAATCAAACTGCTAATTCCCTCTTCAGGGCTCTTCTCAAATCTCTTACACTTCAAACCAACCCTATTTTCACCTTTTAATACAAAGCCATCGTCACCCGACTCCTGACCCGATTCAATCCACTTTATACCAAACTGTGCTTCAAAATTAACATCAAAGACAGTGGCGACAGTGACATTCTTGAGCCCTAGTTTTGCAATTCTAGTAGAATTGAGAGGGTGATTTCTCTCTAAACTGTGCTGAAGGATGGTGACACTTACTGAATTTTCAAGACCCGGATTCTGAATCCGATTGCACAGGCAGAGACTGGTCGGTTTGGAGCAAGACGGGCAAATGGGTCGTTTAGATTTGGCATCAGTTGCTGCCATTTTTAGGGATTTTGCAAAGTGGGGTCTCTGGTAGTGGCTGGGATTGAGGATGATCGATGATCGGATACGGGTCCCAAAATGGACTAACATTTGAGTAAATCACTCGCTGCATTGGCTGAATTTCCAATTTCTACTTTTATAGTTGAGTAGTGAAATTGGATTGATTTGATTTTTGTCACCGAAGGGAAAACCTAACAACTTTAAGAACCTGTCCTTGGACTCTTTGAGCGGCTAATATACATATATTTATTGCTCATCTATCTTAATATTTTATGGGTGATATCAAGTTTTACGAGCGAATTAATGTGTTTTATGTGAGTTTTATAGGTCAAAATAATATCACGACTGAAATGATTTAACTGGGATAAAAACGATAAGATACGGAACAAATCGGAATTAATTTCGAAATCAGAACCCATGTCGAGACGCACCAAAGAGCAAAGTTAAGACAGAACACAATTGTCTCTTTGGAAAATTAGTGCGTCGCAACGCCAGGAAATGAACGTCACGACACGCCAATATTACCAATGGGCTTTTTGTCCCATGTTCGTCTTGTATCAGATTTTTGAGTAAGAAACACCCTATAGATCTCCTTTTTAAGCACTAGTTCATCCCAAACCCTAAAATCAAGCCTATTTGGAGTCTCTAAGAGCAAAGAAGAACGCTTAGAGCAAGGAAAGAACGAGTGCTTCAATGAGGGGTGGAGTTTGAAGCCGAAGACTGCAAACAAGAGTTTCTTTCTTCCATTTTTATCTCTACCTTTATCTTTTATGAGTTCTTATTCTATAATAAGGATTAACATATTTTTATTGAATATTATGAGTAACTAAATCATTAAATGTAGGGTTGTAATGGATCTCAAACATGTTTAAATAATTATTTACATTTGGGATTGTTATTGATTATTTATTATTCTCTTTGTTTTGATACTTATTTTATTTGTTTGACCAACAATAAAATAGTCTTTATAAATCCTTAGGAACTCGACATAGAAAATTTGGGTTAGCCATGAGAATAATAGTGTGTGATCTTATTCATTGAATAAATTTCTCTGTAGGATAGACATATACCTAAAGGGCATACGTATCCAAAATTAGAATTTGAACTTAATGAATTTTGTTTAATTTAATTAACATAGACATATAGTTAATTGATTTATTATGAATTTATTCACTTAACCATCGAAAGAGGCTTGTGAATAGTTTAATATTTTATGCTAACAATTAATAACAACAACTCAATTGAATGAAAAGTGTATGTGCTTGCTTAGGTGAAATTACAACATTAAGTTCTTCTATCTTATAAGGTTTATCTGAAGTTTGTTATTTGCCTTTATTTACCTTTTAAGTTATTTAACTTGATTAAAACTCTTTCTCAACCAATAGTTCAGTTTAAGTTTAGGTTAGTCTTGGTATTAATAAGATAAATATAAAGTCCATGTGGCTTCGACATCCGACTAATAGTCACTGTATTACTTGGACGATACGTGTGTTTACGTGCTAAATTTATAAAATCGCGATCAAACCCCATATTTCTATGGTTTGTTCAAGAGACTTTTAAGTGAATGCAAAACGATATCGTGCATTGTAAAAAATTTTTTATTAAACTCCCATTATGTTCGTGAATAGTGACGTTAATAGTTTTTTTTAGTTAAGGAATTGATAAGTTCAAATATACTTTTAATTATTTATCTTCCCACCAGGGCTCAAATTCAAGTGGCAAATTTTATTAAGCTATTGAAAAATCAAATCGATAATGTCTTTGGAGACGTTCATATGAACAGTAAATAATAAATAAATAAATAAATGGAAACTTATAAAATTTTAGCAAATATTAGGAAAAAAAAAATTGGGCATGCAAAATGTGAATAGAATCATGTGGCTGAAGGAGACAATATTGAAACATGTTGGAACTTGAGTGAATTTTAGGATTATTTGACAATACTGCTACCATTAGCTTTGAATTTCTTGTTAGTTCTATTTATATCCAGAAATATTTTATTAGTGATTTCATGATAGATTGAGTATTACGGCATTATTCCACAATATTACATTATAAATTGAAAAGGTTGGGATTTCAGTGAGACGATTTTAGCAGGACAACTTTATTTAGTTGGTTACTTGAGTTTAAATCTTGGGAAAGTTAAAGTGATTAAGTTGAATGTGACTTAGGTAAAATATGATTATAGTTGAACTTAATGTGATTGTGATTTATGTCAATGTGACTGAGACTTATGTTAATGTGGTTTATATAAAATGTGACTTACGTAAAATGTGACCGATTGAGTTCAATGTGACTTAATTAAAATGTTAGGTAGGTAAAATGAGACTGTGACTAAACTCAATGTGACTTATGTAATGATTATGGTTGGGCTTAATGTGAATGTGCTTGATCTCACTATGATTGTTATTGAGGTCGATGTGACTGTGTCTGTGACTGGCGTCAATGTGACTGTGATTGTGAATGAGCTCTATGTGACTTAATTAAAACGTAACTTATGTAAAATGTGGTTGTGACTGAGATCAATGTAAGTATATCTAAACTCAATGTGAATTAGGTAAAATCTTATTATGGTTGAGCTCAATATAACTTATGTAAAATGTGATTTTAGGTCAAATGTGATAGTGACTAAACCCAATGTGACTGTATATTATGAGGATAGTCACACTTTTGCAAGGACAACCACATTTCTCGTTAGCACGGTCACATTTTCAGGTTGTCTATTACGTGCAACACAATAACTTTTGATATAATTTTGACCTTGTATATGTCTGAATTTGAGATAAGATTTATGATGAAAATTGTAGATATAATTGTTAAGTGGATGAAGAATTTTTACAGATTGGTATATGGAATTTGGGTGAATGAGATATGAGTGTTTGAAAATTATTGGTCTGATAGTCATATTTTTGTGAATGCAGTCACATTTTCAGGTTGTGTATTATACGCGATGCACCGATTTTAGGGCTAATTTTGACCTTGTAGATTTCGAAATTGAGACAGATTTTTAATGAAAATTGTAGGTATGAATGTCAAGTGTATGTATAATTTTACAGATTATGATTTGGAATCCAAATGAAGCATGTATGAGTGTTCGAAAATATCAAATCTAAAATCATTGATTTCTTAAAATGTAAAGGTCATTTATAAGAATTTAAAAATTGAAATCGGGTGATTTATAAGAATTTAAAAATCGAAAATCAATTGATTGATCGATAAAAATCACTCGTATATCGCTATCAATTTAAATAGATCAAAATCGGCCAAGTGAAATTGTTCAAATAATGATTTATAATTAATCACCAATTAATTAATGATTAAATAGTATAGATGTGGATTGATGGAAGGAGATGGTTTGTAGTGGAATATAACTGGAATGAAAAATAATATTTCATAATCTTATTTGGAGGAGTTTATAATGGAATATAGATAATTATGTCCTTTAAGAATTTTTTTTAAAAAAAAATCTTTTACAATGGGCAATTTCATCTTCACAGATAAATATATTTTTTTTCTAAGTTTTATTCCATCCTCGACCCCCAATTTGGACCGGTACTAATAACTGATGAGCTCTTTTTGTTAATTTCTTTAACTTCATTCTACAGTATTACATATAGTCAAATATTAATTTTGAAATCAGGCGATTTATAGGAATTTATAAATCGAAAATCAACCGATTAATTGATAAAAATCGCTCGTATATCGGTATCAATTTAAATAGGTTAAAATCGGCCAAGTCAAATTGTTCAAATAACGATTTATAATTAATCACCAATTAATTAATGATTAAATAGCATAGATGTGGATTGATGGAAGAAGATGGTTTGTAGTGGAATATAACTTGAATGAAAATTAATGTTTCATAATCTTGTTTAGAGGAGTTTATAATGGAATGTAGATAATTGTGTCCTTTAAGAATTAAAAAATATATATATATTCGTTTACAATAGGAAATTTCATCTTCACAGATAAATATACTTTTTTCTAAGTTTTATTCTATCTTCAATCCCCAATTTGGACCGGTACTAATGACTCATGAGCTCTTTGTGTTAATTTTTTTTTTTAACTTCATTCTACTCTATTACATCTAATCAAATAATAATTTTTAAATTTTACGAATTACATTCAATTATAAACCATTCACCTCCATCAATCCAAATATTTTGCAAAGCAAATAATTAGATTTCAACTGTTTCAAAAACAAATAATAAGACATTTATATTTGAGAAATGAGTATTATAAAGGCACAAAGATATAAACTGTGATAGAGCTTTTTAACAAATAACGTGATGTGAAATATAATATTTGATTAAGTTTGATAAAACAGATAAGAACAATGAGAAGAACAAGAAATCCCCTCAAGCATACATGCCAGAATTCATTCCTCTTACAACAAAGAGACTAACAACAAAAGACATTGACTTCCATAATTGGTCCCTAACAAACTGTGATATGTAATATAATGTTTATAAGATTCATACTATGATATGTTGTTATGGGATAAATTTGGGATCCATTCAAGGTCCGACATATGTCCCTTTAGGTAGGATTATTCCTCGAAATGAGAGAACGAGTACCTCTCCTAAGGGTAAGACTAGAACTCCCCATAACCTCCTCATAAGTATCGTCAGCCTGGAAAAGAAACTGTTGTGATTCACCGATCACTTTAGAGTGTATTTGAGAAAAAACCGAATTGTATTTCTATTACTACAAGAATAGATTACACAAGTTTACAACTAGAAACTTAACAAAAAAACCTCACACACTCTCAAGCTCTCTACTTGGAGCTTACACACATTTTGGGATGCTAATAACAATGGTCTAAGGCTCCTTTATAATGCCCAAACCGCGTGCTACAGTAACACGCGGTTTGGCAAGCTGTCAGGAAGCTCACATCAACTTCCAGCAAGTTGGCACTCTGCTTTCGGTGCCTTTGGCTGCATGCTGACTTTGCTTGCATGCTATGAACGTACTCCAGCTGGTTTCAACAGAAACCAGTCTATTTCTTTCTTTAGATTCAATAAAGGAACAACACCAATGCATGGAGATTATGTACAACAGCTTCCAAACCCTTTCGCACGTGTGGGATGATGACATGGAAGTCACAATAGGTCCAATAGTTGTCCAATACATAAAAGCATCTCCAACAATCAGTTCATGTAACCGTCCTTCTAAGGAAACCTTTAAGTTTTTCTAATGATGAGAATGATATCACGTGGGGACTGCTGTAAGGCTGTAAAATAGAATATCAGGCAATCTTCCTAAAGTTTCTCTAACATATTACCGCTCCAATGAGATGACGCCAGATAGACAGTAGCAGTCTCCACTGTCTAAAAGGTGTGCGGCCTTGCAGAGACTAACATATGGCACGATACCAAAATACTATGAACACAACACTCTTATATAAAGATACATGAAACCTCTAAAATACCTCCTACATGGGGAAGGGAGGCCCCAATTAAGGAAGACCACTTGTCCAGTTGGACCAAATTGGCCCTCAGGTGCACTTCACTATAAAAGGTTAAAGTCAAAGTCAATATAAGGTAAGAACTTATCTTTAGAATGAAACTTTCACTAGCTCTCTCTCTCAAAAGAGACATACAAACTATGGATGGCAACCAGCCAAGTATGGTATGAAGATGTCAATACTTGTTTCTATCCCTATTAATTAACGGGTAATAAAATTATTCATTTACTCGCCCCAATATATCGGCCCTCATGCGGGTGTCTGTTTACACAAGAATTTTACCTCTAATTGAACAAGAATATCAATATTTGTACCACATCCGTCCAACCAACGTGTATAAAAAATTATCCCTTACTCTCCCTTAATGTACTTGGCCCTGCTAATGCTCATCTCCATAAAGATTTTTATCATACCTAATACAAGTTAAGAATAGCCAGTTGTCTCCATCTCCAAAAATTTATATCAAGATTGATTTGACTCTCCAAGTGCTATCACTAGACATCCTAACACCGATTTTAACATGTATTTGTGTTTTCAAGCCTCTTAACCTATCATTATTCACAAGAACCTCCACGAGAAAACGCTTGACATCCACATTCCAATAGTTATTCTCCAAAAAAACACTATCCATACTTTGTTGATGTATGATTCATTTAAGACAAACTATCGATCAAAAACAGGGAACAACATATATATATATATATATATATATATATATATATGTTGTGAATAAACACACACGCAAAAGAGGAGAAATGAAAGAAAACTCTTCTTTATTATACGAAACAAAGCTTCCAATTAAAGCTTTACAAAAAACTCTCAAAACCTTACTCAACTCTCTCTAACACACTTCTGGGATGCTTAGAACTGGTCTTCAGGCTCCATTTTATAGTGCCCAAACCGCGTGAACAGTGCCACGCGGTTTGGCACACACACAGCTTGCAAACAAGCTGTCATTCACACTCAGCATGCAAAAGTCATGCATGTTTTCGGTGGGTTTGTTGCTATGCATGACTTTTGCATGCAATGTTGGAACCAACAAATCTCCCCATCGGTGAAGATTTTCCCCAAAATCTGAGCCGACCACCAATCATCCAAATCGGATCCTCCAGAAGATCCTCCCCTGGCTGCATCTGAAGACTGCCTACGTACCCTGAGTTGGGATCAAGCCAATCGTAGTTCTCTGAATCTCCCCACTTTGATTATGTGGAGAGTTTTGTCATCCCGGCTATGGCACGACAGATTTCAAGCTTCTCATTCGGTAAAACTTTCGTGAACATATCGGCACCGTTGTCGTCGGTGTGAATTTTCCTGAGTTCTAACAGCCTTGAGCTCAGGACGTCCCGTATCCAGTGATACCTCACATCGATATGTTTTGACCTCGAATGAAATGTGGAATTTTTACCGAGACAGATAGCACTCTGGCTATCGCATTACAAAATGTACTTCTCCTGCTTGAAACCCAATTCCTGGACAAATGTCTTCATCCACAGCAATTCCTTGCAAGCCTCTGTCACTGCAATGAATTCTGCTTCTATTGTAGAAAGTGCAACACATCTCTGCAACCTCGACTACCATGCCACAGCTCCTCCTGAGAGAGTAATCAGATACCCCGAAGTAGACTTTCGGGTATCCACATCTCCTGCCATATCTGAGTCGGTGTAGCCTATCAACACCGGTTCGCTGCTTCCAAAACATAACCTCATTTTGGATGTGCCTCGAAGATACCGCATGATCTATTTGATCGCATTCCAGTGTTCCCGTCCTGAGTTTGACATAAACCGGCTGACCAATCCAACTGCGTGTGCTAAGTCTGGCCTCGTGCACACCATGGCATACATAAGACTTCCCACTGCTGAGGTGTATGGAACCTGTTTCATTTCCTCATTCTCTGTCTCAGTAGAGGGACTCTGTTGTGTACTCAATCTAAAGTGGGTAGCAAGAGGAGTGCTAACCGCTTTAGCATTGTCCATCTGGAATCTCTGAAGTACCTTCTCGATGTACTCCTCCTGTGAAAAGTATAATCTCCCGGCTTTCCGATCACGACCGATCCTGATGCCAAGAATCTGTTTAGCTGGCCCCAAGTCTTTCATCTCAAAAGACTTACTCAGTTGCTGCTTTAAATTATCAATCCTCGATTGATTCCTGCCAACTATCAACATATCATCTACATATAACAGTAAGATGATAAAGTCATCGTCAGAAAATTTCTGAACGAAAACACAATGGTCTGAAGTGGTCTTCTTGTATCCATGCTCCCCCATAACTGACTCAAACTTCACGTACCACTGTCTCGGTGCCTGTTTCAAACCGTAGAGGTTTTTTCTGAGTCTGCACACAAAGTCCTCTTTCCCTCTAACTCTGAAGCCTTCTGGTTGCTCCATGTAAATTTCTTCTTCCAGATATTCGTGAAGAAATGCGGTCTTGACATCCATCTGTTAAAATTCCAGGTCAGGGCTTGCTGCTAAGCTGAGTACCACTCTGATGGATGACATCTTCACAACTGGAGAGAAGATTTCATCGAAGTCAATGCCTTTCCTCTGATTGAATCCCTTGACAACTAATCTGGCTTTGTATCGGGGTTGTGAAGTGTGTTCATGTTGCTTCACCCTGTACACCCATTTGTTCTTCAAAGCCCGTTTGCCTCTTGGCAATTGCACCAACTCAAAAGTGTGATTGTCATGCAAAGATTTCATCTCATCTTGCATGGCTTCCTCCCACTTTTCTTTGTCATCTGTTTCCACAGCCTCCTGGTAGCTCTCGGGTTCTCCCCCGTCAGTAGGCAGCGCATACTCATATGCAGAGTATTTGGTTGAAGGTCGCATCTCTCTGTCAGACCTTCTCTGTGGAACTGTTGGTGGAACTTCTGGTACTGGTGGTTGATCATGATCATCATCTCTAGGAGCTTCATCACCTGTACCCTCATGTCTGGGAACCTCATCTTCAACTCGTACTGGCATCGGTGTATGAGGTTCTGGATTCACATTTCTGTATTGCTGGGGCATTGTCTTCAATTCCTTTCTGATATCTTCTATGGTCTGGTCTTCAACAAAGACAACATCTCGGCTCATGACGATCTTCTTCTCCACATGATCATACAGTTTGTAGCCAAAATCATCTTGACCATAGCCAATAAAGACACACTGTCGCGTCTTTGCATCAAGCTTGGATCTCTCGTCCTTTGGGATGTGTACATAAGCTTTGCACCCAAAGACATGCAAGTGTTCATAAGACACTTCTTTACCTGTCCAGGCTTGGTTAGGAACATTACCTTTCAGTGCGACCGTTGGGGACATGTTCAAAACATGTACTGCTGTGTTGAGTGCCTCCCCCCAAAATGTCTTCGGCAGCTTGGCTTGTGACAGCAAGCTTCTGACCCTTTCGCACAAGGTTCTGTTCATCCTCTCAGCTAGGCCTTTCAGCTGAGGTGTCTTCGGAGGTGTCGTTTGATGTCGGATTCCTTGCATCTTGCAGTACTGATCAAATGGACCTCTGTATTCTCCACCGTTATCTGTTCTGATGCATTTCAGTTTCTTGCCGGTTTCTCTCTCCACCAGGGCGTGAAACTCTTTGAACACTCCCAACACTTGATCTTTTCTCTTCAAGGTGTATGCCCAGATCTTCCTTGAATGATCATCAATGAATGTCACAAAATACAGTGACCCACCAAGTGTTATTGTCTGCATCGGACCGCATACATCTGAATGTATGAGGTCAAGTACCTCCGGTTTCCGTTGAGGCGGGGAGCTCTGGAATGACACTCTGTTCTGCTTTCCAGCCATGCAGTGTTCACACTTCCGTAAGTGTGAGTTCTTCAATTCCGGAAGAACATTCCACCTGCGTAGTATCTCCATCCTCGTTTGACTCATGTGACCGAGCTTTTTGTGCCATAGCTCGGCTGCCTCATTACTGTTAACTGTATTTATGCTACTATTTGAAAGCTTAGCATGCATCAAATACAGAGTTGAATCTTTCTTACCTCGTGCCACGACCATTGATCCTTTAGTGAGCTTCCAGCATCCGTCACTAAAGGTGCTGCAGAAACCTTCATCATCCAGCTTGCCTGTTGAGATCAGGTTTAACCGAATGTCTGGGATGTGCTTGACTCCCTTCAACACTAGCCTTGTTCCGTTGTCTGTTTCAAGGCAGATGTCTCCAATACCGACGGCTTTGGACTGGCCGTCATTCCCCATCCTTACAGCACCGTAGTCTCCCGGTGTGTAAGATGAAAAGAAGTCTCTGCGAGATGTGGCGTGTATGGAGGCGCCACTATCTATCACCCAACTGGTCTCGTGGCTGGCAAGATTCACAACATCTTCTTCATATATAATGAAGAATTGTTTGGAGGTATTGTCGGTGGTAGTAGCAACTCTTTCTTGATTAGAGTCACCATCTTTCCTGGACTGCTCGTTCTTCAACTTGTAGCAATCTCTCTTCATATGGCCTTTCTTCTTGCAGTGGTAGCACTCAATATCTTTTGTTCTTGATTTCCCCCGGTTATTGTCTGGTCTACCTGGGCCTCGGCTTTTACTCATCCCCCTTCTGGTGTTCTTCTCTGTCACTAGAGCTTCTGAGGTTGAGGCTGATGCTGACTCCTGCATTCTCGTCCTCTTTTCTTCCTCCAAGATCCTGGTCTTTGCCATCTCCATAGTGACTTTCCCATCTGCGGCTGAATTTATCACCGTAGATCTGAACGTTTCCCAAGATTCTGGTAACATATTAAGGAGTATTAGGCCATTTACCTCATCACCGAAGTCTATGCCCAATCCAGACAATTCTTTCATTGTTCCGAGGAAATCGTTGATATGGTCCGCCACAGCTGTATCTTCTTGGTATTTCAACCCCATCATCTTCTTGATGTAGTACAGCTTGTTGTTTCCAATCTTTGCTCGGAAAAGCTCCTCCAGCTTTCCCCATAAGACACGTGCATTTGTTTCTTCATTGACATGGTTGACGATACTATCGTCGATCCACTGACGAATAGTACTGCATGTTTTCTGGTGAAGATTAGCCCACTTTCCATCGATCATTCCTTCTAGTTTCTGCTCCAGAAATACCGATCCATCATAGTCCTTCACATACAGAAGGTCTTTCATCCTTCTTCTCCATGTGAAATAATTGGTACTGGTTAACAAAACCATTTTTCCGTTGCCCCCTTCCATAACAAAAAATTCTAAGCAGAATTTCAAAAAACGGACCTCACCGTTGCGTCCGGAATGGTCGAAAATGGTGGAAATGACACTTCGTTTGTCAAAATCCGACACAAGAACCAAATTGCAAATTCCAGAAATTACAGGGGTCAAAGTGTAATTTCCAAAAGTTCAGGGGCCAAAGTGAAATAACGGAAAAGTTCAGGGACTAAATTTCAATTTCCAAAACATTTAGGGACTAAATTGAAAATTTCTGAAAGTATAGGGGCTTAATTGTAATTTCCAGAAAGTTCAGGGACCTATCTGAAATTTACCAGACACCGCTGACGTGGCAAGATGACTGGGCTGCTGACTGTGCGAGGTCTGCTGACGTGGCGCTGACTGGACGCTGACGTGGCGACACGTGGCGGCTGACGTGGTCGTCTTCAACCTCAAGCGGTGCGTGGGGCGCGTTGATGCGCGTGAAGCGCGTGTCGAGCTCTCTGACCTGCGCGTGCGGCGCGTGACGACGTTCTGGACCTCCGATCGATCGCCGGAAAATACGACCGTGCTCGTCTCGCCGTGAAAAATCCGATGATATGCTCAAAATCGATTTTCGACAACTTTCGTCGGAACCGACTTTCCGAACCGAACCTCTGTTTCTGAGTTTCGGGATCCCTCCGAGTAACCTTAGCTCTGATACCACTTGTTGTGAATAAACACACATAGAAAAGATGAGAAATTAGAGAAAACTCTTCTTTATTATACGAAACAAAGAATTACAAAGCTTCCAATTAAAGTTTTACAAAAAACTCTCAAAACCTTACTCAACTCTCTCTAACACACTTCTGGGATACTTAGAACTGGTCTTCAGGCTCCATTTTATAGTACCCAAACCGCGTGAATAGTACCACGCTGTTTGGCACACACAGCTTGCAAACAAGCTGTCATTCACACTCAGCATGCAAAAGTCATGCATGCTTTCGGTGGGTTTGTTGCTATGCATGACTTTTGCATGCAATGTTGGAACCAACAATATATATATATATGTGTAATAAATGTTTATCAAAGATCAATGTATATACAAGACATTTATCTCAATCCAAATAGACAGAGTGGGATCTTAATTGTCTATTGGCCAAATAAACTTGATTTTTCTTCTTAATTAAAAATCCAACATGATTTAAAGTATTAATAGCAATATGAAGGGGTTAGATGATTTCAGCTCAAAATTATGACCAAGACCAACTGCATAAGTTAATAGTGCCATCACTGTTGACCAACAAATGCCACACGCCTCACCAGAGTTTATATAAACTTTCCATCTTCTATCACACAAGTTTTCCCAAGAAAAAAAAAAGACCCAGTCAGAGAAAAATGCACGACTTTTGCTTCACGATCCCGTATGGTCTGCTCCTGATTGGAGGAGGCATTGTTGGTTTTGCAAAGAAAGGGAGCACAGCGTCCTTAGCTGGGGGTCTTGGCACCGGATTGCTGCTCGTTTTGGCTGGTTTCTTGAGCCTCAAAGCCTTTGAGAAGAGGACAAACTCTTACTTTGCTATAGTTATTGAGACTGGTAATTAACTTTTTCTGGCTTTTCAGTTTTGACTTTTCTTTAAGCTTTTTTTTTTTTTTTTTTTTACTGGCTATGGTCTATGTAAGAATATATTTTTGTTCAGAATCTGAGTTTTCCTGTTTGGTGGTTTTGAATTTTCTTATTGCAGATCCAGCGTGGTAGCCTTTTTTAGATTCATTTAATTTCTAATATATTGATTGTTGATGAAGTTCTGATCTTGATTGAAGTTCTTTCCTAATGTGTGTGATTGTGAGAGTTGAAAAGTTTTTCCTGTTGAAAATTGTCGCTTGATTTGGCAATGTAATCCTTTTCAAGATACGTTGGTCGTTGGTCTTATGGGGATGATAGAAATGAATTGTGTATTCATTTGGTGGAGGAGACATTTATGAATAGAAATTATGAGAAGAGTTGGATGAGAAGCTAGCAAATGAATGCTTAGCAACTTTGCATCATGTAGATGTTTTTTTTTTTCCAATATAATACTGAGAGGAGATCCTTTATAACTATGGGTTAGCCAAACAAGTATGATTAAGGTCAAATATGTAGCATGAAAGTGGATTTAATCGATTCATAAGTAAATGAGTGAAATTGTATACATTAGAGGCCAGAAAAATTTATGGGTGAAATGAAAGTTTCTTCTACTGATTGTTTATTTTTTATTTTTGGTTGTTTTCTTTCTTTCATTTGATCTAGTGTTTACTGCAATAATGGATTTCCATAATGCAAGAATTTGGATTTGTGATGAGTTTTATATTGTTGATACAGTTTGCGCAGCCGCACTGACTGTGGTCATGACACAGCGATATATGGAAACCTCTAAGATTATGCCAGCTGGTGTTGTTGCTGGGATCAGGTAAGTTGAAGATACATCTGCCCTTTTTGTTCTTTTATGCTCATATCCAGGATGTTGCTGAACCTGATTCAGTATTTTACCATGATTGTCATATTACAACTGCAAGCAAAACATAACATGATAACGTCATTCTACCCAATTGAAACACTGCATAACAGAAGGCTCCTTGAGCGATAACTGGCTATTTTGGAACTTAAAACTAGTTGTTATAAATATTTTCAACTCTCAACCTCCTTCCTTCCTCTTCCTTCTCATTGATGTTGATTTCGATGTTCCTTTGAGCCATACAATATCTGCAATTGTGTATTTGTGTTCTGGATATATAGATTCTGGTATTATCATGTGCCTGAGAAAAAAGATCTTAGACGAAATCTTTTTATCATTCTGTATATTTGCTCTCTTATGAGAGCTTGTGGCATCTTCAGTTTATGCTTAGTTCATGCTGCTATACTACCAATCATTTTTTTTAACCGCCGGAAAGAAGTTTGTCCCTTGCTGTTGTTGACAAGGTCCCTTGCTGTTGTTGACAAGGCCACTTGCAATTGTATTAAATTTTCTGGCTAATTCCACTCTGTGCTTCAAATATTTCAGTATTCAAACCTTTTACTTAAAAAATCTATGAAAAAGCTGCTTTATGTATTATTTCTTAATACCCATGTAGTTTTTTTTTTTTTTATGTTGAAGAGCCGAACACTTGCAATATGTTTTCTTGCAGTGCCCTGATGACTGGGTTTTATCTGTACAAAATTGTGACTGGTGGAAACCATTTTCCAACCAGACTGAGTGATTGATGTGGGGATCTTGCTGCTACACTATACCAAAAGGAGAGTTTGGATTACAGAATTAGAAGATATTGATTTCTTGCAAAAAGATGTATAATTATTATGTATTATTCTTACTGATTGTGTATGAGAAGAAATATTTTCAAAATATTGTCTTTGAGAGAAAATGACACATTTTCTCAGCAAGTTGATTTCGTTCTGTTGCATCTTTTAATTTTCTCTGGAAACAGATGCCCACATGAGAAAAATGGAATCAATGAGGAAAGCATTTGAGTTGGATTGTAGTTGCATAATCCTCTTCGAAATGTTCACAAGATCCTATGACACAATAACTAACATGGTTGACCTAGCAAAATAAAATTTATACTCCGTTTCATTCTATAACATTCAAGTTCCAACTACTGTTAAGATACCCATAATAGGCCAGAGCCTTGCGCTGCTCCGTGCCATGAGAGCCAACACTGCGAAACAGTGGCTAGAGCAAAGAGCAAGAAAATATGGACCATATCAAAGCTAAACCCTCTTTGGCAAACCAACAATATTCATTCTTGAACAGGCTGCAGACAAGTTGGTCTTCACCAGTGACAGCAGTAGTATCAGTAACCAACAGACAGGCAATTACAGTGACTTTGGGTGATCGGAGTTTGCTTAACCTAAGCGGACAAAGATCTCAAGCGCGTTAGAGATTCTCGTGTCGTTCATGGAACTAGAATTGTTGAAGAAGTATGTGGGGGAAGATTGATGGAGAAACCAGGCAGCACATTGAGTTGCAGTGACAAGGGAAAGAAAAGGTCATGGTATGTTGTTAAACATCATATCATATGAAATGGAGTTTTGTTGTCAATAAGTGTTGCCCCAGAAAAAAGACTCATCTTCAACATAATATGTTCATTTTTATTCGGACTTGAGAGGGGAG
This sequence comes from Zanthoxylum bungeanum, assembly GCA_019454045.1. Lineage (NCBI taxonomy): Eukaryota > Viridiplantae > Streptophyta > Magnoliopsida > Sapindales > Rutaceae > Zanthoxylum > Zanthoxylum bungeanum. The sequence goes on from SKCR01041442.1 coordinate 18,021, forward strand.
CATGAAGAGAATGTAGGAAGTCCAGTTAACTTGCCGTTTACAAGCTACTACAGTGGCCTCAGAGCAAAAGCAAGGGTCCGAATGATGGTGAAGGATCTAATAAGAGGATTAAACAATTTTATCCACACAATGATCTTATTACTTGCGTGCTAAGCATCCTCTATGAGAAGAATGAAGGAAGGATTTCTGATTATGAAATTGTGCACAATGTGGTGCTTGTTATGGTTGCAGGGCATGACACCTCATCGTTTCAATACCCCATATAAAACTCAGAATTATAAAGTGAATCATAAAATATTTGATTTACAATTATACAACAATTTGTAGCTGACAGTCTTTCCATTTCTACCGTCTAATTGCAATATTTACACCCGGTGTCAACCCTTTTTTCCCCCATTATGGCCTGTTTTCAAACCATTTAATCCAATAATACATGTCATAAAACATCACAAAAATAAGAAGTTCTGGCAGAAGAATTGGTGCTGTTCAGCAGTTAGCTATCCTGGAGTATTTCGGGGGCATTGATGGACACCTTTCATTCATATGGGGATATGGGTCCAAGGTATTATAACCCGGTAATTCCATTCGATACTTCCCCCGGATCTGGCAGTACGGAAGCTTCACAGTGTCAGCATCATTGCACCACTTGGGCAGGCGGCTTGAATTGTTCTCAAAAAACCTCAGTGAGTAGGCATCTTTAATCTGCACTTTCAACAACAAATAAATTACCAACATGATCACAATTTGAATAGATTAGTACGTTTCTAGAATTTCTTCATATTCAAGTTTTTTGTGCACATTAAACAGTAAATCATCCATCACACTTGTAACTTTTTCTTGATCTCACACAGTGACTGGTTAAATTCAAATATTCCAACCGCTCAAGTTGTGGATAATATTATTTCATTTTTTCCTTGGTAGATAATCCAACATAACAGCTATTGCTTAGGCGGATCGGGTAGAGTGCATAGATCCTAGGAGTATTATTGTGATGCAAATAGAAACCTGAAAATGCAATGCAGACTTCATTAAATGAAGCAGAGATGAATTACACTTGATAAACTCACCGTAAACTCAGTGACTTGAATAGAGCTAGCAATTGGATCAAATAATCCTGCCTCCTTGTACATTTCAAGAATGAAGGCAACACATGAGGTTGACTTTCCATCACTGTAAACCCAATCATCCTGCTCAGGAATTGTCAGCAGTTCATCAAAGGATGTTCCACGCCTTTCAGTTTCTACTATTATATCAGGAAGATCAAGTCCCTGCATAAAACACAAGAGTATTGATAACAGATTGTATTTCGATAATGATCTTGCTTAACATGACTTCCAACAAAAAGAAGACTATAATGGTCCAATGATTTTCTTCTAGGCATGGCTATCTAATTGTTATACCAGATCCAGGTGGATAACCTTAAGCCATATTGTCCATGTTTGGTTAATGAGGTATACTGGGTGTGATTCTTGAACTGCTAGGTGATGAAATTTCCACAAGTTCGGATAACAAAAGCTTCAGTTCCCAAATTCAAACAGATGAAGTATATGATAGATGCAGATGTTATTTCATCAATTGTATCCACGGGGTCACAAACTGAATTAAATTGTATAATCCTTTATGCATGAAAACATCATGAATTCAAACCATAATTCAATAAACTTACCTCGAGAAAAATGAAATGACTACTGGAGACATATTTTTTTAGTACCTTAGTTCCAAGTCGCTTATTCAAGGCTTCATTCCACATGTTAGCAGCATATGCAGGCTGTATGTGGTTCCACATTGTCATAACAGAAGCAACCTGGTAGAAATGGAAAGGTAGCAGTCAAAACCTAAAACCTTATAAACTTTCTTCATTGCATCAAAAGCAACAGTGCGCGCACACAAGGAGCAAAGTAAAACTATATGCACTATCAAACTGGTTGAGAAAAGCATTTTAAATTCAGAGTGTAAAAACGGGTGGAAAGTGATTTTTTTTTCTTATTTTTATAAGCAATCAAAAAATTTGGATAATACAAGCTTAAATTTTTGAAGAAAGAAACAGAAGACTAGCTTGACCAATTTTGAAGCACCACCCAGGAATGAAAAATCATGAATCATCAGCTAAATTTTTTCAAGGATAAAAGTGGGAATACAAGGATTGGCGATAACATAACACCATTTGTGGCAAACTTAGTTAGGGAAATTATACATGACATTACGAGATAAAAACTACCAGATGAGCATCCAAGGGGGGTGGATAGTTGCCGCTTATAGTATCTATCCAGCTAAATATCATGTTATGATATCCATAAGGTTTTCCATCCATGCTTAATGCATACTCCCAAGCAGCAGTCTCATTGAATTTGGCTCGCATATCTGGATGCAAAGGAAGCAATGCAATTTGGGGGTTGGAATCATCCCTGTTCACCTCAAAGTCCCACCACTCGTCCCATGGTTGCACAGCAATAATATCTTCTCCCTGCCAATAAATAAATAAAATAAAATGGAAAAATTCAAGCACAATTTCTGCATTAACTCTGGTCTCGGTTACACATAACTATAGAACAAGCCCCGTGCTTGATTAGTTAGCTCCTCTGTTTTCAAATAATTCCAAAACATGTGGTAAAATTTTCCACAAAGCAATACTTAAATCCTACTTGACCCTTAGAATAGGGTGTCCAAGAGTGAAATAATAATTTCTGGTAACAAAAAAGAAGAAAACTATTTGCAACATTTGTTGTCTCCTAAAGAATTAATAGAAGTTTCTGGCTTATCAGAGTCCTATACTATCGCCAAAATTTTACAAGTCAGGGAGCTTCACCTTGTCATTTTCATGTCCTGATTCACCGACCCATAGCTTCCCCTCAGAATCCCTTAAGCAAACAGCAGTATGACCAGCATAAGCTCCGGTCACCCACTTCTCCAATGTCTCAAAACCACCCCACCGTCCACGGATTTTTGATACTGCCAGGAAATCTCCAGAATGAATTTCTTCGACAGTGACATTGGTAACCCAGGGCTCAGGACGTGATTCAAAGGAGGCTCCCATGTGCTTCTTGAGAAACCCGAGATTGGAGCTCTCACCCCATCCAGTATTAGTAAATAGAGGAAATACATCCCACAGGGCTCCAAGGGTTCCTAGCATCCCAGCTTGCATGAGGAAAATCGAAACTCCCTTGTTTTTAACCTGGTTTTGAAAAAACTTAATACTACCACATAACAAATGTTCACTTCAATAGCATCTAATACCTGAGGCAAGCCGCAAGCGCTGAAACAATGGAAAATGGCAACTTACATATTCATACTCAGCTTTCCCTTCCCACTCTTTGAATTCCAATGTATGCTCCCGGGATACAAAATAGTAATCCCATGTCACATGGTATGGAGTAGCAAAGACATAAAGATCCATGCACGTCCAACTATGGGCATCACTAACCTGGATAAGCACAGAAATACCTCTTTTCAATAATTTGATTACCAACAACTATAATAACCAATTGTCTAGCTCACAACATAAGAAACTGTAGCAGTAAAATTATAGAACTTCCGTAGCACAATTATAAGGAAAGAAGTCTGATAGTAGCTTTAAGGCCACACTTGTTAAAGATGATGCCCATATCTTGATATGCAAATAGATCATGACAAGCACCATCAGTGCGACATATACCAAAATTCCCATGAAAAATTTGTTTCTCATTAGCAGTAATTAGTGTATTCAATTTTTTTTAGGAAGAAAAAAAAGGCATCACCCTATATATACTATGCCAATGATTGCCAATTTTTATGAAGTCTGCCATAATGAAAGTAAAAAAGTGCAAAATATCTGTTAAAATAGATCATTTAAGCCATCATAAAACCTTTATAACCTTGATCTCAGATCCAGAAGTATACCAGTGTTCTGGATTCCATTTGACCAGACAGAAATGTCAGAAAACTACCCAAAGAAACTATTTTGAAATACAAACTAAAAAATAAAAACTTAACTTTTAACCCTAAAATTCAACCAAACCAAAACACAATCCTCCAAAATCCCAGAAAAAAATCAGAGAATTACAAATAAACAGTTATTTTTTAAAGAAACTCACATACCCACATGCCAATTCTCCAACAAACACCCCAAAAATTCAAATTTCCACCCAAAAAAGGATATATATATATATATATATATATATATATATATATATATATATATATATAAAAGCTAAGCAATAAAATTAACTAAAATCAGAAACTAAGAGATGCCCAACACTTCAAAAGTTCTCAAATAATCATTAAAGATGAAAAGAAAATGACCTTTATATGAAGGGTGCCACCACCAAACTCGCTCCCAGACTTGTTATGAAACTCCATCCATGCTCGGTTCTGATAAAAGCAGGCGCCTTTCCACTCGACGGTATCGTTTTGAGCCGAGGCAGCGCCCACGAATGCTGGAAGCAAGTCCACAGCCCCGTTGAGAGAGTTCAAGATTGGCCATGACACCTGCCGAGGTAAAAGAGGCAGAATGTCTCGAGGGTGAAATGGGTATTTTAGTGAATTTGATGGGTACGTTAGTAATAATAGAGAGCAGATTAATAGTAACGTTAAAGAATGAGAGGACGAAGACGATAATGGCATAGACATCGTCTGAAGTTGAGAGAAATGAAAACACTTTCTATTTCGTGCTCAAATTTCCTTCTTCTATTTTCTTTTTTTTTTTTCATTGTTTCTTCATGGGCCTTTTTTTATAAAAAAATTCCATGTCGCCTAAACGCCGCCGTTTCATGAGAATTAAACTATTTTGACGTGTAGGTTCAATTTGGAGATTTTTCCTGGTAGAATTTTGGGAAGAGGGTGCTTTTGAAGTTCACTCAACAATGCCGACTTTTATCTATTTATGAAAGTGCCCAGCAACAGGTTTCTGAATATTGAGATTTTTTAGGGTACTATTCAAGTAGTTTTATTTAGTTTGTCATTTTTTTTTAAAAAAATAGTTTTTTATTTGAAAAATGAAATTTATTCAAAGATACAAATATTCAATTGATATAAATTTGAATATAAACTTTGGAAAAAAATTAACACTCAAACTTAATTAAAAAAATAGAAAGATTCGTCACACTGAAATGGACACCATGTGGGTGCTTTTATAAGAAAAATAGGGGTCCATCGGCGCCCAAGATGCCCATCTAAGAAGATGGGTCATGGGTGCATGTGAATATACATCATTTAAATGTTGGGTGTCTAACGCCCAACTAAGCTTTGGACATCAGTACAGATGCCCAATTAAGATTTTTTGATGAATCAAATTGTGAATGTTGATAATTTGCCCTAAAAATATTTTATTTGATCATTGTAGGAGCGACACGGGGTTGACCGCTATATTTATGACGTATGCGACCACTACATTGTTGGGCTCGCTGTGCATAAAGAGCACAGATAGTCCCACGGAGAAACTAACCGAAAAATAATGGAGTCGATGTGAATAATTTAAGGCCACATTATACCCCTCGTAAGGTTTGATCTTAAATCTATTTGGGTTCAGAATGGTCTTTTACGATGCCAATGTAATATTTACGCTCAAAAGATGTATCTCACATCTTATAATGCAAGAACACGCAATAACAATTTATAAAGCACACAATAGCACCAATACGAATAGCGAAAGCAATAAATGAAACAAATTGAAATTACCTACAAGTACATAACACACAACACTATATACCCAAGAATGGAGTGAATTGGGTAATGGTCTAAACATGCGAAATTAAAAATTCTTGCCGATTTTATGCTACTAAGCTTGTAACTTTACCAGTTAAGCTTAAGTCGATTTTCCCAATTACAATATATCACCTAAATGTAAGTTTTTAAACAAGAAACATATATAAAATAAAACTTGCGATAAGTAAAAGTTTAAGGATAGAGAAATTGACATCGGTGATTTATAGTGGTTCGGCTAATAATGCCTATGTCCACTCCCCTAAGCCGCGCTTGAAGATTTCCACTAAGTTGATTCGCAACTTACACCGAGTTTTTCCTGACTCACCCGCAACCACGAGTTTTGTTCACTAGGTACACTCCAAACTTCTTACAATGAGTTTTCTCAATAGGCTCACTCATAAACCTTTACAAATCACATTTTTGAGTTAACCACTCACAAAAGGATTTCACCACCTCAAGTGTTTGAATAAGAAGATTAAAACAATATCACTTGGTCACTCACAAAGATAATGAAGATTCAAGATGTGAGTTACTTACCCAAGTGTTTTAAGCTCACTACTAATAATATGAAGGTGTAGTGTGTGAGCTTGATGTATGATAGTGTATGATGATGAAGGTTTAGTAAACTCTCTGTTTTTACCTTAGTAGAAATTGTATGAAGGTTCAAGTTGTTTGCAAAAATGAATTTGGGGCTCAATTTATATTAAAGTGAAAACTGCCCCAACAGCTCTAGCTTCGATCTGGAAAAAGTAACAACTATATTACCGTTTGAGAATATAAACGTTATACTGATTTACTGATTGGTATGGTGGCCGGTATGCTGGTTGGATGACTGGTATGAGGTTTGATGGTTTCTAAGAGCATGTAACAATTAAGCTCACTAGTATGGATATCGGGTATGAACACTGGTATGGTACATGCCAGTTTCCGCGACAACGTAAAACATATGTAGACCGATATGAGAGACCGGTATGGTATATGCCGGTTTCCACGAGCATGCAAAACAGAGCATAGACACCGATATGCCGATTAGGGGACTGGTATGCCGATTTCAGTGCCAAAATACAGGATTTGAAGGTTAAAAATATTTTAGACATGACCATAATGCATTTATATGAATGTGCATATGTCCTATGAGCTTAGAGACTTAAATAACCAACTCACTTTACAAAGAGAGCCTTACGCTAAGACTATACAAGATTTTCTTCATTTGTAGCTTGTCTTCACATCCATTGCTCTTCACCACCAATGTGTTTCGACATCTTTTTATAATGTCTCGCTAATGCGCATCAAAGGCTTCTAGTGCTGCGTCATCAAAATTAATCATGAGAATATGTCGCTAACATAAATAAAGCTCTATAAATTATTACAACAACGACAAAAGGAAAAGGAAATAAACCAGAATAAACATCTCATCGACCTGGCATCGGATAGGCCTGGCCGAAATTCTTTTATAACAGGCCGGACATTAATCTGAATATCAACTTCCGACCGGACTTTATTGAAGTCTGGTCGGACATGCTGCGTTAACCAGAGACGCATAAACATACATCAGTGGCCATAAATATGATTAATGGAAATAAGTAATGTACAAAATATGAAACATTACCAAAGCGAGGGATGAACATGTAAACAGTAAGTAAATCCAGAATATTGTAACATGATGGGAAATTATTACAACATAGATGATAAAATAAATCTAAGCAAGCATCATATGGGCCTGGCCACATAGAGGCTTGGCCGGACATACGTATAATCGACCGGACATCAAATATATGTCTGATCGGATTTCGTTCGTAAACCATAGAATTCAGTGGTCGTAACAACAATGATAACATACTCTAAACAGATTTAAGCAAGCAGACATAATAAAACGTAGTAGTTATCAGGCAGATTTAAAAAGATCAGAGCATGTCTTTCATGGGCCTAGCCCTGATGGAGCTTAGCCAGATATACTTTATCGTATTTACATATGGTCGGATGTTATCAAAGTCCGACCACAGGTGATACGTAAATCAGAATTGTAAACCGACATCACGCATGAAGGTGACAATAAATACAGGGCACAAGTTTCGTTGGCCTGGCTTCAGATAAGTCTGGCTGGACATTTTTCTCATCACTAATAACCGACCAGACATACAGCATGTCTGGCTAGATGTGCTTCAAAATCAGAAGTGCGGAATCACTCTTAGCAACCATAATCATGTGATAATCATTGAACATGTGAGGAAACCATAATTATGTGATATTCATTAAACATGAAAATATATCATAATCATGTGATAGTTTTTTATCATTAAACATACACGGCAAAACACATAATTGAGGTGATAAAGGAATACTCGGCCAAACATAGACAAGTATGGCCGGACATTCTGCATAATCCAATTGAATGGTTGTTTCCCAGTGGTACGTGAAATTATATCTGAATGCAGACCATATCACTGTCTATTCTGAATCGGCTATGGAATTTACGTCCGGGTTTCCATCATATATACCACAAGGGTAACCATATGTTAGAGTTGGTGTTTGGAGCGCCAATCCGAATAATGTATTATATATTTTATTATTTATTATTTATTAATAAAATAATTATATTTTCATTTCAAACCTTATTAATTGTAATGTCATTATGCATATTAGATTGATGTATAAATATGATAAGAATGACATCGACCTTAGAATAATCTTGTAGTAATACTGAACACTGAGTGGTATGATATTGGGATAATATTATTATTCTAAATTATTCTTAAAGAGATATTCATAGTCGTTGGTTTTGGAATACGGTCGAATTTCTAAAACCTAGAATACTAGCACATGTCGTATATTGGAATTGGAGTTCCAATGGTTTAACCCGATATACCATGAGCAAGGGAAGCTCATATAGACATGTGGGTATTCGATGAAGCGAATACTGAATGACTCACATGTGATTCCTAATAGTTGGAAGTACACATCACCGTCAATATGAATCTCCTCGAGTCAATTAGCATATGTGATCCTTTGACTATAGGGTAGCATTGATTTTGTGTGTGATACTCCACACTTTGATACTATGTATGTGAGAGACATTTCATGGTCTGACCGCTAGATGTTCGTTGGGTGTGGACCGATGCACTCGTTAATCAAGTATGTATCAAAATATGATCTGTCGACCCGTATGTGTACCATAAGGGGTTCGAGTATCCATGTGAGTAAAGTCACGATTCTTAGAACTTTGGCCAAAGCCGATCACGTAGGGTGGATCGCATTTATCAGAAATAGTTTCTGATTAGTTGTAAAGAATCGTAAACATGTCGATATGAGATGTGTGCCTCAAAAACTTGATTGTAAAATCTATGTTTCTTTAGCACAACTCGGATAGCCTACGACAGAGAGATTGCTAAACATATGTGATGACCTCGACTTGTATCGTTCATAAAGGTCGTTCGCGTTCTTTGCGAATTCGCGAGGTGGCCGAATTACGTACATATAAAACTAGACTTATATGACGAACGTGTCTGAACTTAGAGTATCCCACAATATGAAATGTACTTGTTGAGCACTTGGGTAGCCGATAATATTTGATATAATAATTAAGTGTTATTGGATAACATTAATTATTTACTTTGACCCAAATGATTAATTGGATTAATCCAAAGTTTACACAAGGGCTTTGTCGTAATTTCATAAATATCTCTACCATTTGAAGATATTTTGGTAATTTCAAATATATAATTATAGATGTATTTGACTTAATTTAATTGGACTAAATCAAAGTGGTAGACAATCAACTAATCCATTAATTATACTTTGTCTTTATTTAATCAATGTGTAGACAAAAGTGATTAGTCACATCTAATTATACATATTTGGACAAATTGCATTAAGTCCACATAAAAATTGATTAAAATATTTATTAATTAAAAATTTCATAAGTTTTACTATAAATAGCAAGCTTGAGCAATGATTTAATCAAGCTTGAGAAAGCAAAATACAAGCAAGAATTAGAGAAATTAACCTAAGTTAGAGAAGTATTTAGAGAAGTTTTGTGAGATCTCTACAACATTTCAATTAAGAGAAATCAAGATTGGATCTTAGAGTGAAGCTTGCTAACATTGGAATCAAGATTGGATCTTGGAGTGAAGCTTGTTAATTTTGGATTTTCTCTACAACATTTCAACAAGGAGAAGTAGATTAATTAGATCTTTGAATCAATCTTAGTATGTAAGTTTGATCTTCTCCAAAAGCTATGTTTTTCATTAGTGAGACATATAGTGATTAATTATGTATTAGATACATAATAATATAGCTTGATATTAAAATTAGGCTAACTAATTGTGTTATGATGCTTTTGGAGTATAAACACAATATGCTTGTAATTGAGGTCAAAATATTTATATTAGACATGAACATAAAATTAGAGTTTAGAACTCTAGATAATAGTTTGGAGCTATGACTACCATTCTAGTATCACTTGACCACATTGGGTAACCTAGAATTATTCATAAGTCATTTTATTGTGGGATTCTATTTTAGGTTGTATTTTGATTCAAAAAAAAAATTGTCCAGTTCATTTTTGCCGAGAGAGAAGCGTATGCACAGCAGCGTGAGTTTATGCTATAGAATATTGATAATGATCGTAACGCAATGCAAGTGATGAGGCTGTGAGGCTTCCTGCATGAAACCATCATGCACGTTGAATGTTTGATTATAATAGCTTGGTTTTTTCTGTGGAAAGTATGGTGTCATTAAACAGTAATAAACATGCAAATCAAATAGATTAAACAACCAAAAGTAGATTTAGATGCAAAACCCTAAAACCAGAAAAACTTCAAGACAAACCTGGAAATCAAGTTTACAGATTCAATCCAAGTCAAGTTCTCTCTGTCCTTAAGAACTTATTGGCCCCGTCACAGGTGCTCTACGGATTCGAATTGCCAACGTTCTCCCAGGATAACTTGGATACTTCTTGTTCAAGGAGCACTTCTTAACGAGTATGCGAACTCAGAAAATGGTGGATCTCTCTCTCAAAAAACAAAAGAAAACGGACACTGCCTTTTAAAACAGGATATTATTGTTGTATATCTTCTATCTTTCATTTGGAATAAAAGCCTCCTTTTATAAGGCTTTGAGGGGTGCCAAAATGGCACCCTTTGGGGTGGGTTGTAACCCTCCAAGGATTGCAACCTCTTATACACCACTTGAAAATCCCAATGTAATACATATACATATCCTTATAATGAATTTTTGAGGAATTTTCAACAATCCCCCACAATTCTTCAAATATTCATTCAGACAAATGAGAGAGATACCGTGAGCTAAAGCTGCATCGAAATAGGTAGCTTTCGCCTTGAACCTTTCCTAGTGAATGACAATCGGATTTACTTGGCAAACCAGTGACCCATAGTCTTGAATTGTTCTGTCGTTGGTGTAAACCAAGACAATTGCCAACACACAGCTTTAATTTGACCATTTTCCCGTTCTACGATTGTGTTCATTTCGGCCCTGAACAACGGTCATGGATTCATCAAGCACTTTAGGGTAACCCGCCTTTAAAGGTTCCCATGGAAGCGGCCTCACTTCTTACTTGAAATAGGTGATCTACTATGAAGAGGTAATCTGTCTTTACCCCAATTAGGACTCATCTCCTAATATAGTGATCATTAAAAGTCTTAGCTTACCCTAACCAATGACAGACAACACTCAGCGTCATTATCGGAATGAGAAAGAGTACAAAACTCTTCAGTGCTTGTTTTGAATTGCACAAAGTTTCTGTTGTCCCTTTTGAACCTAGATCTTGGGATCTCCAGTCAGCTAGGTTGGGTTTCCACAGTGATAATTCTTAATTTATAGGCTTCAAGCTCATTCCCCTCGATGACTTCTCAACTTGCTCTCGAGGTAAACCTTTAGTTAGTGGATCCGCTAGGTTTTCCTTTGACTTCACATAATCGATCGTTATTATGCCACTTGAGAGCAGTTGACGTATGGTATTGTGTCTCCGACGTATGTGTCGAGACTTACCATTATACATTGTATTTTGGGCTCTCCCAATTGCCGATTGGCTATCACAATGTATGCTGATCGATGGCACCGATTTGGGCCAACTAGGAATATCCTCCAGGAAGTTTCTAAGTCATTCTGTTTCTTCCGCTGTTTTGTCTAATGCTATGAACTCTGATTCCATAGTAGACCGGGCAATACATGTTTGCCTCGAGGATTTCCATGACATGGCTGCATTACCAAGTGTGAAAACAAATCCACTCATAGATTTGGAATCCACCGTATCAGATATCCAGTTAGCATCGTTGTATCCCTCTAGTACAGCAGGATATCTCTCATAATATAGCCCATATTTTAAAGTTTCTCTCAGATACCTTAAAACTCTTACTATGGCTTTCCAGTGGTTGTGTCATGGATTGCTCGTATATCTGCTAAGCCGATTCACAGCTTGAGCGATATCAGGCCGTGTGCAATTCGTGAGATACATCAGACTTCCGATGATTCTCGAATACTCTAATTGCGATACGCCTGAACCAGTATTCTTTTATAGATGAAGAGTTAGGTCCACAGGGGTTCTAGCCACATTTAGATCCCCTTTGATATATTTATCAAGTATCTTCTCAATATAATGAGTCTGTGATAATATATATCCGTCTGATGTCCTAGAAATCTTAATTAGTAAGATCACATCAACAATTCCCAAATCTTGCATATCAAATCGCTGGATAACACGTTTTTGGTAGACTGAATCATTTCATGATTACTACCAATTATCAGCATATCGTCTACATAGAGACACACAATGACATATCCTTTTTGAGTTGATTTGGTGTACACACACTTATCACACTCATTGGTTTTGAACCCATTTGACAACATTTCTTTGTCAAATTTCTCATGCCATTGTTTTGGTGCTTGTTTTAATCCATACAAGGATTTTACAAGTTTGCACACCTTCTGTTCTTGTCCATAAACACTAAACCCTTCTGGTTGTTCCATGTAAATCTCTTCATCCAATTCACCATTCAAGAATGCCGTCTTTACATCCATTTGATGTATTCCAAGACCAAATATAGTTGCTATGGCTATGAGTATTCTTATCGATGTGATACAAGTCACTGGTGAATATGTGTCAAACTAATCAAGGCCTTCTTTTTGTCTATAACCTTTTATGACAAGTCTTGCCTTGTATTTATCTATTGATCCATATGTTTTCATCTTCCTTTTGAATATCCATTTGTAGCCCAGTGGCTTACAACCTGGTGGAAGGTCAACCAACTCTCAAGTATGGTTCTGTAGGATTGAATCAATCTCACTGTTTATCGCCTCTTTCCAAAGAGGTGCCTCAGGAGAAGACATGGCTTCTTTATAGCTTTGAGGCTCATTTTCTAACAGGTAGGTCAGAAAATCGGGACCAAACGACTTAGACGTTCTAGCTCTTTTGCTACGTCTAGGCTCGATTGTCTCAGTATTAACACGTTTATCTGATTCTAGGTCAACCTGATCACTGTCCTTGATAGGGTCAATTGTCCTTTTGAGAGACCTAGTTATTTGTCTTTCCTTACAAGGAAACGTCTCTTCAAAAAATATCACATTCCTTGACTCAATTATCATATTTGGATTGATGTCAGAAATCTCCGACTTGTGTACCAAGAATCGATACGCACTACTGTTGTGAGCATATCCAATGAATATACAGTCAACAGTTTTGGATCCTATTCTAATCTTCTTAGGTTTAGGAACCATTACTTTGGCAAGACACCCCCACACCTTTAGGTATTTGTAGGAAGGTACGAAACTTTTCCACAATTCATATGGTGTCTTGTCCAGTCTTCTGTGAGGAAGCTTGTTTAGAACGTAGTTCGCGGAAAGCAAGGCTTCCCCCCACAAGTTCTGGGGTAGACCCGAACTCGTCAACATGGCGTTCATCATTTCCTTCAACGTTCGGTTTTTGGCTCCGTAATTCCGTTCTGTTGAGGAGAATAAGAAGCAGTGGTTTCTTGAATAATCCGTGCACAGAACAATATTCACTGAATGTTGAAACGTATTCACCGCCTCTATCACTCCTGATTCTTTTGATTTTCTTGCCAAGTTGGTTTTCAACTTCATTCTTATAGTGTACGAAGCTCTCAATTGCTTCAGCTTTGATTCTCAGCAAGTACACATAACAAAATCTTGTGCTGTCGTCGATAAAAGTGACAAAGTACTTTTTACCGCCTCTTGTTTGCACAATATTCATGTCACATACATCGGTATGTACAAGTTATAGCGGTTCAGAACTGCGTTCTATAGAATGAAATGATGTTCTATGTATTTTTGCTTCAACACATGCTTCACACTTATGTTGGCTATCAATTGCAAATTTAGGTATAAGGTCCATGTTAATTAATTTACGCATGGTATCATAATTAACATGTCCTAACCTCCAATGCCATACATTTTGTGACACAATAATATAAGCAGACGAACTAGCTTTATTAATAGCATGATTAACAGTCATTACATTTAGCTTGAAAAGGCCCTCAGTTAGGTGTCTTTTTCCTACATACATATCATTCTTAGTCAATACAAACTTGTCAGAAACAAACACAAGCTTAAAACCAGCCTTACTAAGAAGAGAGCCCGAGACCAAGTTCTTCCGAATATCTGGAACCTGCAGTACATTCTTCAATGTTATCTCCTTTCCGGATGTCATCTTCAGAACCACTGTGCCTTGTCCAACCACCTGAGAGGTAGACGAGTTTCCCATAGTCAGATGATCTCCGCCATCGACCTTCTGGTACATGGAAAACATTTTACTGTCTGCACAGATATGACGAGTAGCCCCAGTGTCTACCCACAATTCTCTCGGATTCCCAACTATGTTGGCTTCGGTTACCACTACTGATAGTTCCATCTCTGAGATATCATCAGTCAGCTGCTCACCTTCAGTGACATGGGCCTCATTTTTCTTTTTTTTGCCCTTGTCCTGAGACTTATTGTTTCTGCAGTCCTTTGACATATGACCGCTCTTTCCACAGTTGTAGCATTTTCCCTTGAACTTCTTGTTCCCAGAGTCAGCTCCACTGTTCTTTCTCTTTTTGCTACCCTTTACACCTTCAATGATGTTGGCCTTAGACTCCAGAGTCTTGTAGCTGGCCTTCTCGGACATCCTGTTGTCCTCTTCGATTCTCAATCGAACACTGAGGTCTCCAAGGCTCATCTGCTTCTTTTTGTGTTTCAGATAGCTCCTGAAGTCCTTCCATGATGGAGGCAACTTTTCAATTATAGCGGCAACTTGAAACATCTCACAGAGTTTCATTCTCTCATCCAGTATTTCATGAATGATCAATTGCAGTTCACCCAACTGAGACATCACCGTCCTTGAATCTACCATCTTGTAGTCCAGGAACCTACCCACGACAAATTTCTTTTGTCCGGCATCTTTGGTTTTGTACTTCTTCTCGAGAGATTCCCAGAGAACCTTCGCAGAAGTCATGCCTTGGTACATATTGTACAGGGTATTGTCAAGACCACCCAAAAGGTAGTTCTTACATAAGAAGTCTCCAGACATCCAAGTCTGTTCTCGCTCTTCCTTGGCCAATTCGGATTCACCCTCCACAGGACCCGGAGGATCTTTGAGGAATTTAGCCAACTGGAGAGTTGTCAGGTAGAACAGCATTTTGTTCTGCCACTGTTTGAAATTTGCCCCACCAAATTTCTCCGATTTTTCTCCGTGAGAGACCGGTACCGTGATATTTCCGCTAGCCATTTGTAACTGGAAATCAACAAGGTTCAATTAGTCTACGAAAGACAAATCGCATAACGATCAACAAATGATCTTGTTCAAAGTGATATACTAGGTAGTCACTTGTTGTTCTATTGGATGAAAGTTCCAATAAACACAAGTCCTTGAATTTCAACTAGAGATACCTTAGGAAAATTGAATGAACGAATATTCTTCAAATACTTTTTCCAATAGGATCTTTTAGCAATTCAAAACCCAGACTTACACTTTTCCAATAGCATAATTAATACGATAAGTTTAGATATATATAGGTCAATCAAGATTGGATGGAATTACTTGTGCTAAATTACACTATAAATTCTCAACCAATTATGCAACAACCAATCAATTTCAACTTTATCACTATGTGTATGCTTGTGATAATTGAACAACTTAATAATAACTTAAATCTATACTACCAAGATTAATGTGTTTACAGTATATGATTAACCAAGTTAATATTAATTAAAGCTTGCAGTTTATGATACTTCCAGGACAAATTCGTTAGTGTCACGTTCGTATCTACGTTCGAACGAGACTGTCCAGTGTGTGTGCGTTCGTGTTACGTTTGACAACGCGTTCGAACGAATTGTTTCCAGAGAGTTCACGTTCGAATAGCGTTTGATAACGCGTTCGAACGAAATGATTCCAGAAAGTTCACGTTCGTATAGCGTTCCAGAACGCGTTCGAATGGAATGATTCCAGAGAGTTTGCGTTCGAGTTGTGTTTATGACGCGTTCGAACGTTCTTAGGCAGAAGGCTTGCGTTCGAGTTGCGTTTGAAGACGCGTTCGAACGTTCTTACGAAATTTCAGATTTTAAGCCTTCGCGTGCGTCGGGCGTTCGAACGCCCTACGGGTTTTTTCATGCACAGTCCGAATTTTTCAGAAAATATTCAAATCCTAACATGCGAATTACTATCTAATAACACTAGAGCAATAAGTTCTTAAGATTGTAGAAAGTATGGTGTCATTAAACAGTAATAAACATGCAAATCAAATAGATTAAACAACCAAAAGTAGATCTAGATGCAAATCCCTAAAACCAGAAAAACTTCAAGACAAACCTGGAAATCAAGTTTATAGATTCAATCCAAGTCGAGATCTCTATGTCCTTAAGAACTTATTGGCCCCGTCACATGTGCTCTACGGATTCGAATTGCCAACGTTCTCCCAGGATAACATGGATACTTCTTGTTCAAGGAGCACTCCTTAACAAGTATGCGAACTCAGAAAATGGTGGATCTCTCTCTCAAAAAACAAAAGAAAACAGACACTGCCTTTTAAAACAGGATATTATTGTTGTATATCTTCTATCTTTCATTTGGAATAAAAGCCTCCTTTTATAAGGCTTGGAGGGGTGCCAAAAGGGCACCCCTTGGGGTGGGTTGCAACCCTCCAAGGATTGCAACCTCTCATACACCACTTGAAAATCCCAATGTAATACATATACATATCCTTATAATGATTTTTTGAGGAATTTTCAACATTTTCAACAATATCATGCCTATAACGTTGATGATCAATTGCCTTATTGATGGTGATCGCTTGGTTTGTGTGAGCTGCATGCAGTATGCACTGCAGCGCACTAGGTGCGCGCGGTTCGGGAAATTTTTCTCTCTCTCCGGTTTTATCTCGATTTGATTTTACGGACTCAAATTTTTCCCCGTTTTTTTTAAACACTTGTAATGGAATATTGTATTTCATTAAAAAAATTAAAAAATACATTCATGCTTGATATTCACGGATTAGACCCATTTCCGTTGTACGGGATACCGATCCGACCCCATAGATCTCACAACCGTCCCAACACCATATACAACCGGTATATAAGCAAGAATATGGCCAGATATCGTAGTATTCCGTTCAGACATATATTTGACATACGTACATCCGGTCAGATGTATATCATGTCCGGTCGGACATACTGTGTCAAAATAGTATTATAATCCGAGTAAAAATATTGTAAAATGTACCATCGGGTCTCACCTTGTGTGTATTGGGGCTCGTAAGACGTCTCTAGAAGTTGAGTAGTTGTTGATTCATTCGTCGAAAAGGGTGCAATTCCAAGGATTTCACATATCTTCTCTCTCTCATAGTTTTTTATTGTTCTTATATTCTTGAGTCTTTTTTCCAATGCCTTTTAAGTTCCATCAATTAGCTTTAAATAGGTAGAGGGTTTGTGGGATAATGAAGACATTTTTTTTAAAAAATAATAATAATAATTGTTGAGGTAAATCTGGTGAGAGTTTGGCATAATCCAACATCTTCTTCAGATAACTGTAATTTGATGCACGTCCGGTCAGAGTTGGTATTTCAACTATACATTCGGACGACTGGAAGAAGTCAGGACAGACATAGATGATGTCCGGTCGGACAGTGGCGGAGCCACTTAAGGACCACTGGTCCCATTAGTTTTTTTTTTTAATTTATATATATATATATATATATATATATATATATATATATATTAGAAAATATAAATAATTAAACAACACACATAAATACATTATTTTTTAATTTTTTGAGTTGTATTTTTTAATATAATATGTAGGCCCAAGCCCAAATTAATTAAAAAAAAAATTTAATACACTTTTGTATCAATATTATTTCTTAAACATATCTAAAATAGTTATATTTAATTTATATGTGTATAGATAATTCACTATTTTTCATTTTAAATCCACTCATTTATGTGTTTTTCCATTTGCAAAAGAATAGAGATTTCATTACATTTAAATAAAAATAAAAATAAAAATAATTATGTTTATACTTAGGTTTGGTTATTGATATTCTAATTTATTGATATATTTGTAATGATTCTTTTACTAAAACACGTCGTGTCTAGTTGTTATGTATAAAATATTCACATATTAATATAAATATAATTATTTTGTATATTTATTTTTTATTTATAGCTGTTCAAAGCACAAATGTTGCGTTTTAACACTAGGCTTTTAATAATTTAATTTAAAAAGTGATTAAATTTATAATAAATTAGCGGAAATTTAGTATATAATATACTACATAAACTTAAAATACATAATTTTAAAAATAATTTCTTACTTAAATTTTTAGGGTAAATTGGTATTTTTAGAAATTATGGATAAAAAAATATAATTCTGAAAATTTTGGGTTAATATATAAGTTTAGAAACTAAGAGTTATTTCATAATTTTCAAAAGTATAGGGATCATCTTGTAAATTCAAAAAATATGTATGAATTCATTATATATTATTTTGGTAAGAAGAAAAAATTTTTGCCCCCACTTATTGAAATTTCTGGATACGCCACTGCGGCCGGATGTACAGTTTGAGGGAATATCTGGACAGACATAAGTGATGCCGGCCGAGATTCAGCTGTTTGTTTCTGAATTC
This sequence comes from Zanthoxylum bungeanum, assembly GCA_019454045.1. Lineage (NCBI taxonomy): Eukaryota > Viridiplantae > Streptophyta > Magnoliopsida > Sapindales > Rutaceae > Zanthoxylum > Zanthoxylum bungeanum. The sequence goes on from SKCR01041442.1 coordinate 36,826, forward strand.
CTTGGAGTTTCCTCTTCTTCCGATATTTAACCCTGCAACTTGTCAAACTTTCAAGTGACGCTTTTTACGAAACTCATCGTCGGACTTGTGCATAAAAAAAATGCAGTGTGTACGGTCATTAAATATATTTTTTAAAAGAAGAAGAAGAAGATATTGGCTTTTCTCTATAAAAGATGAAGCTTGTAATATATTTTTTAGTAAGAAACTTTCAAGTGACGCTTTTTACGAAACTCATCGTCGGACTTATTTATAGCTGTTCAAAGCACAAATGTTGCGTTTTAACACTAGGCTTTTAATAATTTAATTAAAAAGTGATTAAATTTATAATAAATTAGCGGAAATTTAGTATATAATATACTACATAAACTTAAAATACATAATTTTAAAAATAATTTCTTACTTAATTTTTAGGGTAAATTGATATTTTTAGAAATTATGGATAAAAATATAATTCTGAAAATTTTGGGTTAATATATAAGTTTAGAAACTAAGAGCTATTTCATAATTTTCAAAAGTATAGGGATCATCTTGTAAATTCAAAAAATATGTATGAATTCATTATATTATTTTGGTAAGAAAAAAATTTTGCCCCCACTTATTGAAATTTCTGGATACGCCCACTGCCGCCGGATGTACAGTTTGAGGGAATATATGGACATACATAAGTGATGCCGGCCGAGATTCAGCTGTTTTCTGAATTCCTTGGAGTTTCCTCTTCTTCCGATATTTAACCCTGCAACTTGTCAAACTTTCAAGTGACGCTTTTTACGAAACTCATCGTCGGACTTATGCATAAAAAAATGCAGTGTGTACGGTCATTAAATATATTTTTTAAAAGAAGAAGAAGAAGATAGCGGCTTTTCTCTATAAAAGATGAAGCTTGTAATATATTTTTTAGTAAGAAACTTTCAAGTGACGCTTTTTACGAAACTCATTGTCGGACTTATTTATAGCTGTTTAAAGCACAAATGTTGCGTTTTAACACTAGGCTTTTAATAATTTAATTTAAAAAGTGATTAAATTTATAATAAATTAGCGGAAATTTAGTATATAATATACTACATAAACTTAAAATACATAATTTTAAAAATAATTTCTTACTTAAATTTTTAGGGTAAATTGATATTTTTAGAAATTATGGATAAAAATATAATTCTGAAAATTTTGGGTTAATATATAAGTTTAGAAACTAAGAGCTATTTCATAATTTTCAAAAGTATATGGATCATCTTGTAAATCAAAAAATATGTATGAATTCATTATATATTATTTTGGTAAGAAAAAATTTTGCCCCCACTTATTGAAATTTCTGGATACGCCACTGCGGCCGGATGTACAGTTTGAGGGAATATCTGGACAGACATAAGTGATGCCGGCCGAGATTCAGCTGTTTTCTGAATTCCTTGGAGTTTCCTCTTCTTCCGATATTTAACCCTGCAACTTGTCAAACTTTCAAGTGACGCTTTTTATGAAACTCATCGTCGGACTTATGCATAAAAAAATGCTGTGTGTACGGTCATTAAATATTTTTTAAAAGAAGAAGAAAAGATAGCGGCTTTTCTGTATAAAAGATGAAGCTTGTACGCCTCACAAATGTTTTTGGTCTATATACTTAACATTCTTATTGATAATAAATGCGGCAAATTTTATATAACCTGGATTAAGTGTAGTAAAATATCGAGTTTGGTTCAGGTTTTGTCATGCTCAGCCCGTGCCTCAAATTTGTCGGGCTCGGGCCAGGCCCAACAGAAAATAATTTTTAAAAAATTTTGAAAATAATAATTGTTTTTTAATACTTGAAAAAGAAAAAAAATTATATATTTTTAGTGTTTTTTATATTAAACTATAAAAATTTAATTATAAATATATATATATATATATATATATTTAGAATTAACAATTAATTTATATAATTTAAAAATTTTATTTTTATTAATAAAAATCGAGATCGGATCAAACTTGAACCCTTAAAAAATACCTCAAACGGGGCTCGGATCAGCAGGCGAGCTTTTACCATCCATAAGGATTGGTAGTAGTACCGAAAAAGGATAATGCTTCTGGAATTTAATATTTTTCCGCCACGATTCTATCCTGTTTTTACCGAAATGAGTCAAATGACACAAAAATCACTAGAATTTTTTCATATGCAACCTCAGCCAACATTTTTTTGATGTAAAAAATTTAAGCATGCAACATTATCTTATCCTTGCTCATCAGGGAAAAAAATCAAGCTAATTTTTTAATGTCATTTGATGTCTATCAATTACGTAAAATTACATTAAATATAATTATTATTTATTTATTTAATTTTTATTATTTTAATATCACCATTATTATATAGTAAAAAATTTTAATAAAAGGGCTCAAATTAATGCCACCTAATCAACCTATAATCACAACAGTAAACCACTCTGAAAGAACTTTATTAAATTGTTTGTTGGTGATGACTCAGTCTCTCCCTCTCTCCAAGTCTAAGCCACTCTTCCCACGTAATCAAGAAGAAGGCAAAGCCTTGAAAAAGATTGTGTGCCAGAAATTCAAATGCCTGCGCTAGAGATTTCTATTATCCCACGCACTCTCTTTCCACACCACAATATTTTCTTTATCTCCACCAAAAAACCATTTCTATTTTCAGCCGCTGATTCATTTTCCTAAACATTTATACACACATTATATATTCTCAAATTCATTTTCATATTGGTTTCTCTTAGAGACTCCTTTCAATGGCTGTCCTCCCCCATCAAAAATACCCATTTAAGAGCTTATTATACCAAGTTCCCACGTGCCAACACCCGCGCCGGAGCTTCCACACACGTGTGACAACATGTCCAGCCACTACTTGCACCAATCTCAAGCCCGGGTCCAATCCTAACCAGCTAGTCATTGAACCAAGGCTAGCAAGCTCATCAACCTCTACTACTAGTAGTACAGGTTCTCCTCCTTTGCTCAATGACCCAGCTTTGCTATCAACATGGCCCCATCGAGCCTGGGTGGTCACTGGGTGCACCACGGTGCTCGTTTCACTAGCCAAATCCATAGCAGCTGCAGCCAGTTCACATATTTGGCTAGAACCCATGTTAGCAGGCTACATTGGCTACATTTTAGCTGACCTGGGGTCCGGTGTTTTTCATTGGGGAATTGATAATTATGGAGATGGATCAACACCGATTTTCGGATCACAAATTGAAGCCTTCCAGGGTCATCATAAATGGCCCTGGACGATCACCAGGCGTCAGTTTGCTAACAATTTACACGCATTGGCTCGTGTCATAGCATTTACAGTGCTGCCTATTGACATCCTTTCAAATGATTCAACCATTCATGGGTTTGTTAGTATGTTTGCAGGCTGCATTATGTTTAGTCAGCAGTTTCATGCATGGGCTCACGGCACAAAGAGCAAGCTGCCGCCAATTGTGTTGGCTTTACAGGATGCTGGGGTGCTTGTGTCGCGGCCGCAACATGCTGCTCATCACAGGCCGCCTTATAACAATAATTACTGCATAGTGAGTGGTGTTTGGAATGATTTTTTGGATAAACAGAAGGTTTTTGAAACATTGGAGATGATCTTGTTCTTTAAACTTGGTGTTCGACCTCGGTCCTGGAGCGAACCTAGCTCTGAATGGACAGAAGAAACTGAAACTCCTAGCTCTCAGCTTGCAGTTTAATTTTTTTTTTCTTTTCCTGTGTTTTGCTATATGTATGGCATTTTTATTTTTCCTTTGATATCTGCTTCATATTCATATTCATATTCTATAGATTGCCCCTGATTTTAGAACACCTTAAAGAAGACCTAATAATACACTGTCACCTTGAAAGGACACTAAACGGGCAGAGTTGCCCTTGGTGAATTCAGAGATCCTGTATTGCTCTTCTATAAATTCAAGTTTGCATTTTTTGTTCTCTGTCCTGTTTTGTGATTGTGTAGTTTGTTTTCTTTTCTAAAAATTCAACAGTTTTCCTCTCCAAGCACATCTATAAACAAAGTCCATTTGTCTGTTATAATTTTTTTTTTCTACAAGTTAAATACATAGGAAGTGACAAAATTCAAGCAAGAAAAATCTAGAAACATTTTCATAAAATATTGATAAAATTTGTGTATAAGATGATCCAAGAAATGGAAATATTTGCACGCGAAAAAAACTTTCACTCTCCAGAATCTCACAACAATTCTCAGTGACACAAGATTATGAACTAAATGACTTCATGTTCATTGCCATTGTTAAGAATACAGGGAATACATGTTACTGAATGAGAACATCGTTAAGAATCGACCCCTAATGACGAGGAAATGGAAGATACACAGGGGAACCAATATCGGCGTTTTCCATCTCTGTGGCCATCGTCTATCATTGCAAGACCTTCCTGTATCGACCAATAAAGACTTTTTGAGCCCCATGAATCTAACTACGATGATGTATATAATTTAGTCAGTGGCAGCAACAATTTACCTCTAATAAAATATCAAGGGCATCAATAGCACGACCAGATGTCCAGGAAAGCCGTCTCTCTACCTCGTCAACAGTCACAAAACCTTGAGCCTGCAATGTAATAAGAAATTTGTTCAGTTTATAACACAGGTTCCTCCTTGAACATATAACAGCAGAAGCAAACAACCCAAAAGAAAAAAGGAAAGGAAACATTGTTGGAGAATGGATGTAACCTGTGCCAACTCTAAGATTTGATTGTGGTCTTTGTTCAACTCAGTAGGAACAGAACGAACAAGCTTTTTCTTTCCAACAGAAATCACCTCATAGCCACTACCCAGTATCTGAAAAAGCACCACATGTTTATAAAGCACCAGGTGTTCCTGTATTTGAAAATTTATTATTATCAATATGGCATATATCCAAAAAGGCCATGATTGCGATACCTTCAGCTTACTTATAGCACGCAAGCAGTCATCCTCAGACACTGCTTCACGATCACTTTTCCGACGCTGACGAAGGAGATTGCACAGTTCTTGCAGGTTGATCAGACCTCCATTATGGGGTCTTGTTGCCAAGCAAATGTCAACAATTTGGACTCCTGTCTAGCCAAGTTTTTATATTTCAGTATTAACATCTTATAACTTATGAAAAACATTCTATAACATAGCCAATCTATGAGTATCGGTACTTAGGGTTGACCAGAACATGAGGGATAACAATTGGAACAACAGATTAGTTTAAAAGTCATAAATTAAGATTTTGTGTCACAAGCAGACTTGTAGCCGCAACATCCCAAAGTTCAGATGACTGATCTGAAAGGCAAACACCCAGTTTGTCATTAAGAAACATAATTATAAACAAGCTTCTTATGCAGATGCTTCTCCAAATTTTGTCTTCAGGGGTTTAAGTGCCAGAAAACTCAAGTTAATATACTCGTCATAAATCTTGAATTAAGCCATATGCTGGAAGTTAAAAATATAATTGTCCTAATCCAACTTTTCCAGATATGCAAGAACCATGCTTTGAACTATTATGTACTATTATATAACAGACCTCTCAATCCTTTAATGCGAATGTTATCGCAAATTCATGTATAATATGCATACAGAGAATCTTCCTCATGCCTTTCATGAGCACAAAATCTGAATTAAAATATCAGCATCTACATCAAGAATTTTGTGATATTATATGTGAATGTGAGACAAATTTCAATTAAAAAGATTATTTTTCTTCATTTACATCTTAGTGTGGCAAACTAAAGGTTAAATATGAAAAATTTTCCTCTGCCTAGACACTGTGTTTACATATGCACTTCAAATTTGTCTAGTAACAAGCAATACAACATCACACCTCAAATTTCCAAAAAAAAAAAAAATTGAAAAAGGAAAAAAAACATGTTATGAATTGACTCATGAGACAAACAAGCACCATAATGCAAGCAGATGACACTAACCCAGTTCATAATAGAAGTCACCGATCCCTAAGAGCTCTGCCCAAAACCCCTTGTTCGAGGCCAACGGATCCACTCCTACTTTAGCACACATCTCATGAAATTGCGCCCTGAACGTGGGGTTCTTGCGTATATCATTCTGCAACAACCCAATTCAACTCCCAGCTCAATTTCACAGTTGGCCAACAAAAGGAACACAATTTCAGCCGAATTCAACAAGTTCTAAAACAAAACATCCACTTATTCAACAAATACTCAGCTCAACTAAACTTAAATTGCACTCTATTATCATTAATTTAACCAAATTCAACACTTTTTAGCAACTACCCAGATTCCCATATCAATTAACAAAAATAAGCCAAACCCATGAAATTTAAACACGAAAAAGGGGAAAATAAAATTGACCTTGTGTTTGCGGGCAAAGTCTTCAAGCTGAGAGCGAAAGGTGGCAAGCTGTTCTTTCATGAGATCGGTTCTTAATTTTGCTACATTTTCTCCTAGTATCCGATATTGATCCTGTATAATACATATATTATTATCTAAAAATCCAATCTTTTCAAATTCGCAATAAATGATATTTGATCCTCTGAACCCCAAAAACAAAAAAACAAAAAATACACAAACCCTAGCAGCAGCAGCTGTCTGTAAACCGCCAATTCCAGGCCTTCTTCTCATTCTTCAAAATAAAAATTAATGATAATTTTGTTGCTTTTTTGGGTTTGAGAAGTTTTATGGAATAGTCGTGTCGTGTGTTAGTGATGATGATACAGATGATGTGGGTTGGCGGTGTAAAAAGCTCTATGACAGATGATGTGGGTTGGCGGTGTAAAAAGCTCTATGACAGTCGAGCAGCACGGCAAGGGTAAAAACGGTAATTCTCCTCTTGCTCATAATCATTAAATGCCGACTCGACCACATGAATAAAAGACCGATCGCTTGACAATAGGCGACCCGACCACTTTAGACCAGATGATCGGGCACTATCAATTCGGCAACAGCATTCTCAGCTCAGAATCCCATGATGACCGACCATGTCCAGACCGACCATATGGCAGAACATGCCCAGAAGAGAAGACATCCTATTTCTATGGGGAAAAGTGATAAAATTATCATACTTTCACACAGAAACTGATAAGTCAGTATCCTGATAGGATAAATAAATTGAAGTCAGTTTCAGATTAGGAATCCTCATAGGAAAAGGAGAATGTTTCAACTGGGAATCCTTATGCTAGAAAGAGTCTGATTTCTCTGTTATTATAAATAGGAGGGTAGAGTGTGTGTAAAGACATCAGAATCATTAAGATCAGACTTGTAAAAAAGAAGAAGAGCTGGGAAGCGTGTTTGAGTAATAAAAGTATCATCCTTTTTGTGCCCGTGGACGTAGGTCGGACCAAGATCCGCCGAACCACGTTAAATCTCCTTGTCGATTGGTGCATTTATCTGTCTTTTGCTAAATTTGCTTTTGGTCCCCCATAACCAAACAAATTCACTATTGATGGAGGATTGTCTAGGGAGTAATATTCTCATATTGCCCCGGGACCAAAATCAGCAGTCAACAGTTGGCGCCGTCTGTGGGGAACTTTCAACAAAAAGCAATTCACGAAAAAGACAATGGCAGAAGGCGGAAATAATCAATCTTCGGGAAGTCCCGCAACAGACTGGATGAAAAAGATGGAAGAAAGTATGAAATTCATGATGGATCGGCTGGAGAGAATGGAGGAAACGAACAACGAAAGACCTGAAGTCGGAACCAGTCGAAAAATAGGTGAAAAAGCAGAAGGGAAAATGGTGGTAGATACAAGTGAAGACGATGGACCCAGGAGGAGGGGCCCCTACGGGATAAAATCCATAGTTGTAGAAAAAGATTCACAAACAGAGGACGCATGGGAAGAAGAAGAAGAAAGACCATCACCGGATCCCTCCTATGACAGTCTCCGCGACTCCAGAAGAGATGACAGGGAGCATAGCGAAAATGTGCGAGAAATTCCAAGGCATGAGGAACGCCGCACCCGGGGCAATGGTCGCACAGAGGGGCACATGATACGACATGGCAGCACAAGCAGTGAAATAAAGTCTTGGTTGAAAAAGGAGATGACCAAGTGGGGGGTAGGCCTCAAGACTGATGCAGGGGATGCCCGGGATAGTAAGGAGGAATCTCCACTCACGGAAGAAATAAAGTCGGCAAAATTCCCAAGGCGATTCAACATGCCGACCATGACACCTTCATCAGAGAAGTAAAGTACCCCGAGTGGGTGTCAAACGTAGTATTGGTAAAGAAATCCAATGGAAAATGGAGGATGTGTGTAGATTTCACCGACCTCAATAAAGCGTGTCCAAAAGACAGCTTTCCTCTACCGAATATAGATCAACTAGTAGATGCAACAGCTTGCCAGGGACTCATAAGCTTCATGGATGCCTTCTCAGGGTACAATCAGGTCAAGATGCATCCTGAAGACGAGGAGAAGACAACTTTTGTCACCGATTAGGGACTGTACTGTTACAAAGTAATGCACTTCGGACTGAAGAACACAGGGGCAACTTTTCAAAGGCTGGTAAACAAAATTTTCAAACCACTCATCGGCATTTCAATGTTGGTATATGTGGACGACATGATAACAATGTCCAGAGAACCAAGAAGTCACGTGACTGACCTAAAAGAAACCTTCGAATTGCTGAGAAAACATAATTTAAAACTCAATCTAGAAAAGTGTGCATTTGGAGTGGCTTCAGGAAAATTTTTAGGCTACATGGTGAGTTCCCGAGGCATAGAAGCCAACCCCCAGAAGATACAAGCTGTGCTGGACTTAAAATCCCCCAGAACAATTAAAGAGGTGCAAAGTCTAACAGGCAGGGTCGCCGCCCTCAACCGATTCATCTCTCGGGCGACCGACAAATGCCACCCCTTCTTCAAAATCATCAAGAAGGCCCAAAAGGGGATCGACTGGGCGCCGGAATGCGAGGAGGCCTTCCAGCAGCTAAAACAATATCTAGAACAGCCCCCACTCCTGGCAAAACCTCTCTCAGGGGAGACATTATACTTGTACTTGGCTGTTTCAAAACACGCAGTAAGTTCGGTACTGGTGCAAGAGGCCAACCAGATCCAAAGACCAGTATATTATGTCAGCAAAGCTCTGTTGGATGCAGAGACCCGGTATCCCGTGCATGAACTAGTCGCTCTATCCTTGATCACAGCAGCACGGAAATTACGACCTTACTTCCAGGCCCACCCTATCGAAGTTTACACCGATTACCCCCTGCGGCAGATCTTGCAAAAACCAGAAGCCTCAGGAAGGCTAATGAAATGGTCGGTGGAGTTAAGCGAGCACAACATTTCCTACCTCCCAAGAGTAGCAATAAAAGGGCAGGCCTTGGCAGATTTTGTTGCGGAACTCACGGAACCCCAAATATTGACTATGGAGGAAAGCAAATGGGAAATGTCAGTGGACGGGTCTGCTAGCTCACAGGGCAATGGGGCAGGAATCGCACTGAAAAATAGTAAAGGAGAAGAAGTGTTGTTTGCCTTAAAATTTGCCTTCAAAGCCACAAACAACGAAGCAGAATACGAAGCAATCTTGGCCGGATTAAGGCTATGCACGGTGGTGGGAGTCCACGACGTAGTAGTAAAGAGTGACTCTCAGCTATCCATTCAACAACTAAAGGGAGAATTTCAGGCCAGAGAGCCGACCATGATAGCCTACTTGGCCGAAATAAAAAAAATTTATGGAGAAAATGGGGAACGTACGCTTCGAACAAATCGGACGAGAAGACAACTGTGAAGCAGACTCCCTGGCCCGGCTCGCATCCTCAATGAAAACAGAGAACCCCAGAATAATCCCTCTCATATGCCTCCGAGAAAGAAGCATATGAGAGCTGGAAGTAGATATACTAGAAGAGGAAGACAAAAACTCATGGATGCAACCGATTAGGAGATACCTGGAAACAGGGGAATCCCCTAAAGACAAAAAGGAGGCCAAGAAGCTAAAATTCAAGAGCACCAAGTTTTCCCTGATCGAATGGGTGCTCTACCGGAGAGGCTACACCGTACCCCTCCTGAGATGTCTAGCAGAAGAGGAAGCATATTATGTGCTCAGGGAAATTCACGCGGGCATTTGTGGAAGTCACGCCGGAGGAAAATCAATCGCCTTCAAAGCCTTGAGGCAATGGTTTTACTGGCCGACCATGCATCAGGACGGTGTGAGGGTAGCTCAGAAATGCGAAGGTTGTCAGAAAAATGCCAACCTCCACCATCTACCGGCAGAGCAATTAACCACCATGTCCAGCCCCTGGCCATTCGCGCAATGGGGGCTAGATATCATATGACCAATGCCAAAAGGGCGAGGGCAGGCGAAGTACGCAATCGTAGCCATAGATTATTTCACAAAATGGGTAGAAGCCGAGCCACTATCCACCATCACTGAAAAGAAGGTCACATAGTTTTTAAAGAATGTTAGAATTCCCTGAGCAATCATCACTGACAACGGAAAACAGTTCGATAGTAAGGGATTCAGGAAGCTCTGCGAAGACCTCCAGATCGCTCTAAAATTCGCCTCGCCAGCCCATCCCAAGTCAAACAGACAGGTTGAGGCGACAAACAAAACCATCAAGGCAAACCTTAAAGCTCGGCTCGGATCGTGCAATGGCTTATGGGTCGATGAATTACCAGAAGTACTATGGGCACATCGAACGACCTACAAAGATTCATGAGGGAGACACCGTTTTCCCTATCATACGGATGTGAGGCCGTCATTCCAGCAGAAATTGGGGTAGCAACCCACAGGGTCCACCACTTTGGGAACGAGCAGAATGAAGAACTTATCAAGAACCACCTCGACCTAATCGAGGAAATGAGAGAAAAGTCAGTTATAAAAGCGGCAGTTTACAAACAAAGAATGGCCCGCTTCTACAACAGAAGAGTTCGAACCCGCTCCTTCCTCCCGAACGACTTAGTATTAAGAAGAGTCACCCTAAACACCCGAAGACCAGAGGAGGGCTCGTTAGGTGCCAAGTGGGAAGGGCCCTACAAAATTACAGAGGTAGTAAGGCCAGGGGCCTACATCTTAGAACAGTTGGACGACACAAGATTAAAGAAACTATGGAACGCCGAGATGCTGAGAAAATACTTTCAGTAAATTATCTCTTCCTTTTTTTTTCTTTTTTTTTCTTTCTTTTGCAGCAACCCAATAAGGGATAGAAATTCAATACAAAGTCTCTCTCAAAATGACCCGCAGAGAGTTGTAAGAAGGGCAGTATGTCCCCAAATATAAATAAAACTTTCTTTTCTAAAAGTTTCGCCCACTCCTCTAAAAAAAAAAAAAAATTTTGAACCACTTTCAAAACTCCGGGGACATACTCAATACAACGATCCAGGGTCAAAAACACAAAACCCGCAACTACCCGACCACAGCTACTACCGCAAAGAAGCACAAGGCACACTGGAATCAGTCGATTCCATATAAGCATTAAACAGCGGTGACGAATGTAAATCAGAGTATAAATCCGTGAGAAGCATAGCACGGGAAGGGATGATACCCCCGTGGCGTTTGCTTGCTCCAGTGTTACCGATCATAATAAGGAATATGCCCTTAATGTTTCAAACACCATTCGACCCTCACATGCTCGAGGCCCGTTTCAAAAGACAGTTGGCACCAAGGCCACTTCATTTTTCGGCTCGGGGTTGGATTACGTTCCATCGAGGCCACTGCGATAATCGGCTCGGGGCTGGATCTTGTTCTGGCGAGGCCACTTGACTATTCGGCTCGGGGTCGGGTTACGTCCCACCGAGTCATGCTCATTGGTCTGGGGACGGGACATTCCCCCAGAACCAAGCGACTCTTTTAGCTCGGGGTCCTCGTAATATTCAGGGACATACTCGATGCATAGGATCCGTGAGAAGCATAGCACGGGGAGGGATGATACCCCCGTGGCGATTGTTTGCTCTAGTGTTACCGAATATAAGGAGGAATGTGCCCTTAATGTTTCGAACACTCTCTGATCCTCACTTACCCGATGAAATGGATCTGTGGGAAAGCATAGCACGGGGAGTGATGATGCCCCCGTGACGATTGCTAGCTCCAGTGATATCGGACCTAAGGAGGGATGTGCCCTTAGTATCCCGAACACTCTTTGATCCATTCATCATTTGGATCCAAGAGAGGCGCAGCACGAGGAGACGTTGTGCCCTTGTGGCGTGTGTCTGCTCCAGCGCGGTAAAGAGGAGCCCCCACACAAATACACAGGCTCCACAGTGACCTGACGTATAGAGGATGTGCCCTTACCATTTTAAACGCTCTACTGATCCAAATCCTGGTTCGCCGGGACACTGAATTGAAAGATTCAGAATTGTATTTTGGAGGCCTCGAACATGACGCTGTTTTGAGACATCTGTGATGTTGTTTACATTTGTAAAAAGTTTTTTTTTGGGACAAGTGCTGAGTCACCCCCACCATTTGGATCTTACTTTCCAAAATTTTGTTTTTGTTTTTTCACCGGTCTGGCAAGGGGACGCCCGTACCAGGTCGGTAGGACTGCAAAGGTTGGTTCACTTTCCTCATGTGCAAGTCCCAAAAATTATTCGGCTCGGGGCTGGATTTCATTCCGCCGAGACCTCTGTGTACCACTGGCTCGGGGTCGGGTTACGTCCCACCGAATCAGCACTTCTGGACTGGGGAGGCGTCATTCCCCCAGGTCCAAATGTCTTTTTTAAGCTCGGGGTCGGGTTACGTCCAACCGAGTCAGCGCTTCTGGACTGGGGAGGCATCATTCCCCCAGGTCCAAATGCCTTTTTAAGCTCGGGGTCGGGTTACGTCCCACCGAGTCAGCACTTCTGGACTAGGGAGGCATCATTCCCCCAAGTCCAAATACCTCTCTCAGCTCGGGGTCGGGCTATGTCCCACCGAGTCTGTCTTTTGGACTGGGGACGTAGCATTCCCCCAGGGCCAAGTGTTTCTCACAGCTCGGGGTCGGGATACGTCCCACCGAATCTGTCTTTCAGACTGGGAACGTAACATCCCCCCAGGACCAAATATCTTCCCGGCTCGGGGTTGGGCTATGTCCCCTCAATACAAGAGTTCATCCCACTAAGAAACATCCTCAGAACAAGCTAGTAGAACCCAAGGGAAAGCACATGGAATGAAGAGAAAAGTACAAAGAGAAGGAAATATATCAATATACATATGCATCCCAAACAAAGAAAAAATGTATCACAAGAAAAGAGAAGTGTATCAAAGATTACACGGGGCCTCATTCGGGTTACCCCATTGTCAATCAACCCGCGCAGGGGCATACATCTCTCCTTCAGCAGGACCGGATGGCGAACGGCTCGGCTCGACCTCAGGACAAGGGACAACAGCTTCCACATCGGCAAACGAAGAGGCCTCGACAAGTATAGTATCATGGGTCGGAGGAACATCAGGTCGGACCTCTTCAGCAGAAAAAACCTCAGGCCCGATCTCTTCTATGGCAGGGGCATCAGGTCGGTCTTCTTGAGGAGCTGAGAAGACCGGGGCAATCGAAATTGGGTCGGGATCCATCACCTCCTCCGAAGAAGGAGGGAGCCACTTCTGAAACTCCTCCTCAGATATTTCCCCTTTACAGAAATGGATAGCTGCATGGATTGGCCCCATATCCAGGTCGGGCAGCACCGTTGGTATAATCTCAGCACAGTCACCAACCCCCTCAAGACGGATTGCATCCCTCTCGGCCAGCCTCTTTCCTCTTAAGCTCATCACGGACCCGAGCCAATTCTTCATCCTTGGCCCGCACTTTAGATTGTTCACTGCACACCTCCACCTGTAAGATCCTAACCTCGGCCTGGGCAGCTTTCAAATCCTCTCTGGCAGCATCGGCATTTTTCTTCTCCAAAGTAGCAGCGGCCCTGAAAGCTTTATTGGTACGGATGGCCTCGACCGCAGCTATCTCATGATTCTTTATCGCCTCTTCCCTATCAGCCAGCCTGGCCTCCACTTCCGTGAGACGATTTTGGAGCCTCTGGGCTTGGCCGCCCTCAGACAAAAGGCTCAAAAAGAGGTCTTTATTCTTGGCCGTAAGGTAGTTGGCCTACCAAGAAGAAACAAAAAGAATCAGAAAACAAACTAAGTCAGGAGGACACAGCAAGAATGAGGGAAAGTAACACAACCTTAGCCATCTGAGAACACAGCTCCGCTACCACCTCCTCGGGGGAAAGGTCCTCGTACCCCGGAATCTTCTCTGGAGGTACGGCCTCGGCCAGCTCATTGAAAGCCGGCACCAAATGAGAAGTAGCTTCCCTAATATTCTTCCCGAGGTCGTCAACCCCAAGGACCACAGAACCTTTCTGCTTCTTAAAAGTACCCCCCGACGACCCCCTCTCATGCCGAGCAGGAGTCTCCTTATTCTGAACCCGCTCCTCCTCCGACTCCCGACTCAGTATCGGGTCCACAGCACCAAACAGGCGTTTCCTCCTTCTAGAAGACCTTGGAGGACTACCACGGCGGGCAGCACCCGTCGAAGGCACCCCGGAAGGCGAAGACAGACCTTGAGAGCTCGGACGCTCCATCTCTTCGGCCACCTTTCCAGCCTCAGAAGTTTCAGGCCGTTTCCGAGAAGTACCAGCTCCACCTGGGCTAGTTTTCTTCGCAGTACCGGTCTACCGATCAAGGTATTTTGGTCTCTTCGACATGCCTGCAAAAGCAAATACAAAAGAAGGGTTCAGGACCTGAGCATACAAAAAAAAAGGAGACAACATCAAATATGCTAAATAAACGTGGGAGTTGGCTAGAAGATCAAACATGAATCTACCTATCCGACCCGAAACCTTGGGAGGAACGGCCCGAACAAGTCCTGATGCAAAAAATGCCGTATCATTCACCAACTCCCTCCAATGGGCGGCATATCGCCGAGCACAGAATACCCGCCTCCGGACCTGGCGGGAGACCTTGGGAGCATCCCTTCAACAGGGTAGGAGGAATAGAAAAAGGGGGTGAGAATCCAAACATAAAAAAAACTAAGGGCAGGAAAACTAAAGGTTAAACTCCTGACCTCCCGCTCTGAAGATGACCGGGACCAAGATCTCCTCTTCATACGATCTCAGGACCCGTCCCCAATCTCCACTGGCCCAGAACCAAAGATCTTTGAAATTCTTGTTGGAGTCAGGGAATTTTTGGACAACGTTTGACGAACTGTCATAAGCAGAAAGGTAGTACCAACCGTGGTGAGTCTTTGGGTTGGCCTTCAACCGATATAACCTCTTCACTTCTTCAAAAAAAGGTTCGACAAGCCCCGCCCGATGCCAAGCTACATACAACCCGGCCAAGATCCTCCAACTATTTAGACTTAGTTGACAGGGGGCAATCTCCATCTCGGCCAGCATCCAGTCGAAGTAGGGTTGAATTGGCAACCGGAGTCCGCACTCGAAGAAAGCTGGAAGAAGGGCCACGGAACCATCGTCGGGCTGACTGGCACGATCACATGGGAGAGGGACTTGAAGAGCAATATCTATCGGGATGTCATATCGTTGCCAAAGCAGTGCTAGATCATCCTCGGTTACCTTAGAGGGCCGATCCATGTCCAGAGCCGAGCTGTCAAAATCACCGGGCTCCAGATCCTTCCGAGGAACCCTCTGATGGTAAGTATCTTGTTCGATTTCAGAAGGGGTGGGGGTAGTGTCGAGGTCTTCCACGCTGGGTGCTCCCGAGCCCGATGAAAGCCCTTCAGTATGGGGGTCAAGGGTTTAGCAGGGTTTTCAGAGGAAGAACTGTCGTCAGACATCCTTGGCATCCGAAAAATAAAAAGGGAAGGTCAGTCTACAACCATATTCTTGAAAAATGACCAAGGGTTCGCAAGCTATCCTAAGTTTCCAAGAGAAACTAAATCTATGAAGTCCTAAGTGCCCTAGCAACATCCGACAAAAATCATGAAATCTACAACAAAAAGCACAGCAAGCAAAAAAAAAAAAAAAAAAAGGAGATGAGGAAGGTCGTTCGGGAAACTTACTTGATCTCTGCTAGGGAAATGGCGAACACGTTGAGAAGCTTTGAGTAAAACTAAATCAGGCGTTTCGTAGCCGAATGGAAGAAGAATTTTGAAGTTGATGAAATTTTGCCAAACAGATGCAAGGATATTCAACTCACCTTCTCATTACAACGTCGGAATAATTCTGGCTGTCGGATCATAATAGAGTATCGGATGTGCGCCAGGTGTCGACTTCAGAAGCAATTCCAAAAAGATGAATGAACGGTTGGGATCAGACGTATTTAGGTGCTAGCAGCGGACGGTTGATCTTGTTCACTTTTGGCGGGAAACAGACAGATGCTCGACAAGTGTCTGGTTGGGGTAAAACCCTAAAAGATGATTTGATGGGCATTTATTACAGATCTGACGACTGCGCGTCTCGAGAAAGATGCGCCCGAAAAGGCGGTGAAAGGTTTTGCTTTGACGGGAGAAAGGAATCAAAGCCGAGCACTGTATAGCACGACAGTAAAACTACTCTTTTTATAGTTCCAACCAAGAACTAGGGGACAGATGTTGGCGGTGTAAAAAGGCCCTATGACAGTCAAGCAGCATGGCATGGGTAAAAAGGGTAATTCTCTTCTTGCTCAAAATCATTAAATGCCGACCCGACCACATGAATAAAAGACCGATCGCTTGACAATAAGCGACCCGACCACTTTAGACCAGATGACCGGGCACTATCAGTTCGGCAATAGCATTCTCAGCTCAGAATCCCATGATGACCGACCATGTCTAGACCGACCATATGGCGGAACATGCCCAGAAGAGAAGACATCTTATTTCTACGGGGAAAAGTGATAAAATTATCCTACTTTCACACAGAAACTGATAAGTCAGTATCTTGATAGGATAAATAAAGTGCAGTCAGTTTCAGATTAGGAATCCTCATAGGAAAATGAGAATGTTTCAACTGGGAATCCTTATGCTAGAAAGAGTCTGATTTCTCTGTTATAATAAATAGGAGGGTAGAGTGTGTGTAAAGGCATCAGAATTATTAAGATCAGACTTGTAAAAAAAAAAAAGAGCTGGGAAGCGTGTTTGAGTAATAAAAGTATCATCCTTTTTGTGCCCGTGGACGTAGGTCGGACCAAGATCCGCCGAACCACGTTAAATCTCCTTGTCGATTGGTGCATTTATCTGTCTTTTGCTAAATTTGCTTTTGGTCCCCCATAACCAGACAAATTCACTATTGAGGGAGGATTGTCTCAGGAGTAATATTCTCATATTACCCCGGGACCAAAATCAGTCTTCAACAATGTGTAAAAAAGAAAAAAGGAAGCCATATTCATTGTTTAAATTATTTATAAACAAAATTCTTGAGAAAATATTTATAAATAAATATTTGAACCACAGCATCGATGAAGTGGAATATTTGATTCGTTATTATTTTTACGTGGTTTCCCTTAGTATCTAATATTTTTATTTATTTATTTTTTAAAATAAAAATATGTTATAATGAAATTCTAATTCAATTTACAGTTCTGAATAGAGGTGGCAGTGAGACCAGTACCCGGCCCGGATCCGCATAGACCCGGACGATTTGGTGATTAAAAAATTCGGTCCTGGGTTTTAAAAATTAGGACCTGGGCGAATCTGGATCCGGACCCGGGATCGCACGGGTCTGGAAAAAAATAATATAAAATAAATATAAAAAATTAAAATATAATGAAAAATATAAAATAATATGCATATATAAAAAAAATATAATATAATATAATTAAAAAAATATAAAAGAATTGAAATAAAACTAATAAAATTGACAAAATCCAAATATAAATATAAAATAATACAATAAAAAAATAAAAAATCGGGTATCTGGATCCGAACCGGGTAGATCCGAATCCGGACCCACATCTATTTACCTAGATACAGAACCGAACCCGAGTTAACGAGGATACGGATCCGAATTTTGACATCCGTAGTTCTGAACATTTATCAATTTATCAATAATCCACATTCGGAAAAAATAATGAATGGCCAAATAAAACATTTTGGAACCAAATTTTCAACTTAAAATTTTAGTAAATATAATATACGGATGCCCAGTCTATAAAGTGGGCGTCCATAGGTTGGGTGCCGTTGCGGACGCTATAGGCACAAGCGCCCACCATATAAGTTGGATGTTGAAATTAAGGGTGTTCACGGGTCGGGTCAGATCGGATCGGATCAGATTTTTTTTCTATTTTTTAATGATCCGATTGGGTCGGGTCATTAGGGTCATTCGACCCGAAACCCAAAAATTGAGGAGATGATCCGCGCGAGTCGAGTCAGAATGGGTCGGGTCAAAAACTGCGGATCGGGTCGGGTCAACATAAAAAATGCAGTGGAATATAATATATATTTTTAATGATACAATTTTGACAAAACAAGTTTGTAGTTGAAATGGCAAAGTGTTTGATTAATTTATAATAGGTCATAGGTTCGATTCAGGGTTTTTTCATCTGCAATTTTATTTTTTTCTTTTTTTCATTGTTGTGTTAGTGACTTAGTGTGTTGTATTTGATAGTTTTATTCCATGTTTTTATCGTTTGTAATTTGTTTCGTACAATAAAAGTTTAATGAATTAAAGTACAAAATACTAATATATGTTCAAATTCAGTCATTCAGTTCAACTTCCAAACACTTTAACTTACAAACTTACAAATCTGGAAACAGCCAAACACTAATATTACAAATCATCATGTCTGTAGCTTCATTATGCTCTTACTTTGAGTAGGTGAAAATTCGAGATTACCTAAGGTTCTGACCCTATGCGACATTACAAACAATAAACAGGACAAGTCATGTTACTGTTACTATGGATGAATAACAGGCAACCACAATAACCAACAATTAATTATGCTGCAAATATAAAAACAATAATAATAAATTAAAGCAGCAAATTAAATCAAACCACACAAAATCAACACAATAATTTTGGTGACGAAGTGGAAAACTCTTGCGAGTAAAAAACCACTTCGGGTATAGGCTACCACCCGAATCCACTATATAGAGAAAAACTTACAGCGATGGTCAAGACCTATGGTGGCAACTCCACCGACTCAAGTACCTCAATACTGCAAGAACTCAAGGCAACTCCTCAAGCCCGCGACCCACGATTTTCTTCAGAACCTCTGAAGTCTCTGAGTAGATTGTATCACCAATGACGCCGGAACTCCGACTACCAAAACTCCTCCTAAAGAACTCTAAAGGATTAGGGATTTTGGGTTAAGTTGTGTTAAAGGTTTATGAAAGATGGAATCACACCTTTAACAAAGAAGACAAGAAGATAAAAAGAGTCTTCAAGGTGGATTCAATAAAGGTTGAAAGCTTTGAGAGATTTTGGCTCAAAGGAAAAATGCTTCAACTGAGGGGAATGACGACTACATGTTATATTTATAGATAGGGTGAAAAGACTAGGGTTTTCAAAGTGAAAATGGCCAAAAACGCGTTTAGATCACAGTCGCGTTCGAACGCATACTAGAACGCTCCACGAATGCGCCCTTTTCTGCGAAGACTCGTTCGAACGCCACTCGAACGCACTACGAACGTGAGCTCTCTGGAATGACCTCGTTCGAACGCACCTCGAACGTTTAATCTCTGGAATGCTCTCATTCGAATCCAATGAAGAACGTGCCACTAACGTAACATGTTCGAACCAAATAACGAATGCAGCACTAACGTCAATCGTTCGAACACTGCAACGAACGCACCACGAATGCATGTTTGATGCACAGCAGCCAAAAACCAGTCCAATTGCACAAAGATCTTCACGACAAATTACAACTCAATTGAACTTGTTTTGTCACGGACACATGCCAATAAAAATGGAACTAACAATCTCCCATTTTGGCATTCCGTGACAAAACACTACCTAATACAAAGACTACGGTAAAAGACCCAAAAAGAAAATAGTCAACTGTCAACCATCAAAACAGTGACTTATTACAATAGGACTCGATCTAATACCTAACCAAGTAGTCTTGAAATCAAAGCCACCGCAGCAACATACCTGCTTACCTAAAACATCCACAAACAACAATATACCGTGAAAAGCATTGGGATTATCAAGTATAAAATAAACAGGTATAAAACTCATGCATGTACAAGTAGATAGTCATTTCCCCTTAATTTGAACTCCCTCTAAAACGGAGATATCTAAAGGATAATCTACGACTCCCTCTCATATATTAAGGGTCTCCCCCTTAATATAATACTCTCCATTTTTTTGTCACGAAATGACAAAGGATGAAGGAAACAGGAAAAACAACATGAGATAAACACATGCAAGAGCATAAACAAAACAAACAGGACTTACTCCCCATCACTAACAGGCTAACTCAGTTAGTAAAAAAATAATCAAATGGGAAGTAAACACTCAATCATATGCTAAATAAATGATATGCAGTGAAATGAAGCATATACAAGCACACAATGAAGGGTTCTTGTCCTTATCTTTTGAATTTGGCCACATTGGCTCTTTTGCACTTGAGTCTCATTTTTTTTAAAATATATTTCTTTTTACTTTTGTAAGAGGGGATAGCAAGGTCAACTAGTCAAATGTCACACTATTGAAAAACAAGGCATGGAAGAGATTATATTGTCATTCCAAAAACTCATACATGCGACCAAGCCTTGATAAAATAAATCGTGTATATGAATTGCAAGCACAAGATATACCAATAGTTTTTATCTCACACACATATGCATATAGAGCATGAACAAAAATAACAGCATATCATACATGCATAATCATATATCCTACATATCAGGATCACATGCACATGTTATTTATGCTCTTACAAGCCATAAAAAAAATTAGTCTTTTTCAAATATTTTTTTTTTCAGTTTTAACACAACAAAAATAAAGACACAAAACGACTTGTCAATATCCAATGGTACGTAGAATTGTATCCCGATTGCAGATCATACTACCGTCCATTCAGAATCGGCTATGAAATTTATGTCCGGGTTTCCATCTTATATACCAAGGGACATTTAACAAAAACAAAACACACGCACCAATATTGCATTGAAAATAAAGAAAACGTGCAAAAATATAAAACACACGCACACACACATGCAATGGGAAAACAAATGCAACTTCTAAGAAGAGTTACACCGAAGTGCACTCTCATCATGCCTGTCAGGATCAAGACATTCAGAAGTAGTTGGGAAGACATCTTGCTTCCTCACCCAAATCTTTCTAGGAACCTCTTTCACATGAGTATTTCCAGTAAACCAAGCAAGTTTCTCACTAAGAAATTTTGTCTGTTTTGTTAGTGCAGAAACTTGGGAAACTAGATTTGAAGAATCAAATCTAGGAGACACACTCTTAGGCATTTTCTTATGTTTTTGCAACAAGTAGCACTTAGGCCTAATGTGTCCCGCCTTGCCACAGTGATGGCACACAGGCACAAACCTCGGATGAGAGTGAGGTTTACCCAAAACACCTCTAGATCGAGGTTGGGTCACATGACGAGGAACAAATGGAGGAATAACATGACTGCACTCAACAGGTTTCTTGCCTAGGTCACGTTTAGGCACAGTCCTAGATGTTGATGCCTTATCACAGTTAGGCTCAAAACTAACACCTAACATATGGTCCACTTTTTTTATTTCCACTAGAAAATATAGAAAACTGGGTTCTAGTATCTTCAAGTTCAGTTTCTAATATTTGGACCCTATTAATTAGACCTCTATTTCTCTCCTCCAGGTCATCAACCATCAAAAGGTTTTGCTCAAATTTTGGGCTTTTGATACCAGGAAGTTTATTCTCATTAAAAAATGGCAGACAATTTAAGGGTTGACTACATTCCATAGCTAATGGGTCAAGAATCGAGTTCAGTCTCCGATACCAATTGAAAATTCGAGATTACCTAAGGTTCTGACCCTATGCGAAATTACAAACAATAAATAGGACAAGTCATGTTACTGTTACTATAGATGAATAACAGGCAACCACAATAACCAACAATTAATTATGCTGCAAATATAAAAACAATAATAATAAATTAAAGCAGCAAATTAAATCAAACCACACAAAATCAACACAATAATTTTGGTGACGAAATGGAAAACTCTTGCGAATAAAAAACCACTCTAGGTATAGGCTACCACCTGAATCCACTATATAAAGAAAAACTTACAGCGATGGTCAAGACCTATGGTGGCAACTCCACCGACTCAAGTACCTCAATACTGCAAGAACTCAAGGCAACTCCTCAAGCCCGCGACCCACAGTTTTCTTCAGAACCTCTGAAGTCTCTGAGTAGATTGTATCATCAATGACGCCGGAACTCCGACTATCAAAACTCCTCATAAAGAACTCTAAATGATTAGGGATTTTAGGTTAAGTTGTGTTGAAGGTTTATCAAAGATGGAATCACACCTTTAACAAAGAAGACAATAAGATAAAAAGAGTCTTCAAGGTGGATTCAATAAAGGTTGAAAGCTTTGAGAGATTTTGGCTCAAAGGAAAAATGCTTTAACTGAGAGGAATGTCGGCTACATGTTATATTTATAGGTAGGGTGAAAAGGCTAGGGTTTTCAAAGTGAAAATGACCAAAAACGCGTTCAGATCCTAGTCGCGTTCGAACACATACTAGAACGTTTCACGAACGCGCCCTTTCTGTGAAGAATCGTTCGAACGCCACTCGAACGCACTACGAACGTGAGCTCTCTGGAATGACCTCGTTCGAACGCACCTCGAACGTTTAATCTCTGGAATGCTCCCGTTCGAACCCAATGAAGAAAGTACCACTAACGTAACACGTTCGAACCAAATAACGAACGCAGCACTAACGCCAATCGTTCGAACACTGCAACGAACGCACCACGAACGCATGTCTGATGCACAGCAGCCAAAAACCAGTCCAATTGCACAAAGATCTTCACGACAGATTACAACTCAATTGAACTTGTTTTGTCACGGACACATGCCAATAAAAATAGAACTAACAATCTCCCCATTTGGCATTCCAATATCTTAAGTTTAGTTTAAGCATGGCAACGAGGCCAAAGCCCGGCCCGAGCCCGGCAAAAAAAATTTTGGCTAGGGCCCGGGCCCGATTTGTTTATTATAAAAAAAATTATTATATAAATATATATATGTTATATTTAAAAAAAATTAATTATTTATTTTAAGCCCGGGCCCCATTTTTTTGTTATAAAAAAATTATTATATATATTATAATTAAAAAAATTAATTATTTATTTTCAGTCCGGGCTTTTTGGGTTGAGCCCGGCCCGGACTTTTTTCACCCCGGACTGGGCCCTGACTTTTTTGCCATGTATAGTTTAGTTAGGCTTTATAATTTTTTAATTAATTTTTAATAATACACATCCATATATAAATCATCTTAAGTTTTCTAAAACTTAGGACATCTCCAACCCATTCTTACATTTTTAATGTAAGTTTTACACTAAATTGGTGCAATTTTTACATTAAAATACTATTCACATCTTCAATCAATTACACCAAATATTACACTAAAATGAATATTCTTTTCTATTACTTTTTAATTATTTTTCAACGATTAACATTTAATCGTTTATTTAATAAAATGTTACAATAAAAAATTATTTTTATCAACAATTAATATTTCACTCATTAATTAACATAATAATATATTTTATTATTCAAATTAAGTTTAGTAAAATATTAAATTTATTAATAAATATTTAACAAACATAATAATTAAATTAATAGATATATAAATTATAAAAATAATTAAATAATAACTGAGTTACAATTCAAATAAGATTAATATTGTATAGGGTAAATTTATAATTACAAATTTTTAAAAAATTTGTAAAATTATCCCTACAAATTTACAACATTGTTCACAATTATATTTTACAGCAGCAAAATATCGCCCCATTGTAGCGGTATTTTTGCGCCATCTTGTCAAAAGATCAGCTATGTAATTTTTTAGCCAAATTTCGAAATATGTGAGAGAGGAAGGATTGGTTTAAGAAATATGAGAGTAGATTGTGAAGTAAAGAGAAAAATGAAATTACTTATATTTTTTTATTGGTAAGTTTTGTATTTGGATTAAGCAAATATAATATTTTTCGTAAATTTCCCATTTTATTGGTTGGTATATCCATAATATTTTCTATTTTTGTGTCATTTTTAACCTTAAAAGGTGCAGCTACAATTTGAGTGTCTTTGTATTGAATGCATGTTTGATAATTGGCTTCTTTTTAATGAATAAAATGATACGGAGTTGAAATGAGAATTAAATGATGACTCAAACTAATCATATAGTAAATATATTATGGTGCTAAATAAGTATTTTTAACACATAATACGTGTATTATATGATTAGTTTTATTCCAAAATTTAAGTTTTTTTAGTAAAGTTGAAATAGTTTTTTTTAATCCTTAAAAACTCTACTAAAGTCTAAGGATTAAAAATAATCAATAATACATGTATTATGTGTTAATACTTAATAGGTTGTAAAGTTTTTTAAGAGTTAAATTTTTTAAATATTCCTATTTATTTCACAATATTATTTCATTTAAGGGCACTTTGTTTTTATGTGAAGTCTTAATTTCACTTAATTTTCAAACATTTTACTATTTTATTGGTTTGTTTTCTTAATTTATCTCTTAATTTTAAACATAAACCACTTAATAGAAAAGTAAAATTTTATAACTTATAATTTAATAGAAAAAATTTCTAAAAGAAAATAAATATTATCTTACAAAAATACCTTTATTAAATATACTTATCTTCCCTATCACAATTCCAAAGGTATTTTTAATTTTTTTTTTTTTTAAAAAATACTTTTCAACTTAAAAAAAAAAAAAAATCTATTTTAGTGCTTAAAGTATGGTGAATATATGATTTTATTCATGAATTCATAATATTTTTCTTGACTATCTAGTTTTTTTCCCCTTTGAATAAAACATTTTATGATGGTGACAATGAGGTGGTCAACTATACTTCCATGGACATGGTGAACATGAATATATATATATATATATATATATATATATATATATATTTTTTTTTTTTTTCGAAACCGGGTCATCAAACCACTCATTCTGGGCTTAAACGGAGCAAGTAAAATCCCCGACTGTCCCAGACTCTTACAAGAAACGCACTCACTGGATTTGAACTCAGGATCTCAAGGTGAGATCCTGAACCCTACACTACCAAACCAAGCCACGTCACTTGGGGACATGATTACATGAATATATGGTAAGCTTGAAACAGTCTTCTTTATATTACCTTATACTTGGAACAAGCATGAAATTTGAGTTCTTATACATATAATTTCAAGTAACATGTACAAACCAACACTACTGCATTTCAAATGCAGTAGGTTGGCACAATAGCATGTCGGTAGACAAAAGGTCTCACGGTGTGAAAATAACCTGACGGATGATTGTAAGTGAACTTGACCCCAGCACTGCCTTCTCCTATACGGCTGCAGTGTTCGTGGAAGCTGCTGATTGGCCGTGCCAGACATGCATCCCAGCGGTCGCTCTCTGGCATTGTCTCGGCTACTGTGTACATACCTTTTGCGTTTGTAAATGCTTGATAATTTAAGACTTCCCCAGATTTTGTTATGCAAAGAACAGCAACCTCAGCACCTGCATCAACATCAATCCACATATCATCTTTCACCTCTTTGACCATAAGATGACTTAGAACATGCATCACAAAAGCTTATTGATGCTTCATAAATTTCAATAAAACAATCATATATAGCACCAAAGATTATGAAAATCCACAGCTTTATAAGGCTATTGACATGGATCCATCCCACTTTGTTCTCTTCAGTACTTGAAGGCAGAAACTACCCAAAAGGATGGATCTTTATGGAACAAAATCTTAGTTATCACAAACAAGTAAACTAATATTATCCTATGGCAAGGGCTAACGAAATGAGAATTATGTAATCTGCAGGGTTTTCAAATTCTCCCAAAGGATTTATACAAGACTTGGTAAATATGCACGAGTTCTTGCTTTTGTTTGTGAAATACTCCCAAGCCATTTAACAAAGTTTATAGGACTACCACCAGAGAGACAAGCACCAAAAATAAGCCGGCGAAAAAAATAATCACTTTTGTCAAAATTACAGATGCCATTTGCTGCAAATTTTATGTTAACAATGTTTTGTCCTTCCACTAAAAAAAACTTCCATATATTTTTTCAGTAAATAACGAAAATGTGTACTTAATTAAAATCTAAAACAAATAAGGCAAAGAAACTAGAAATTTGACTTCGAAACATTTAAGATAAAGAAATAACATCATGATGTATGGTCAGTTAGCTATACTATCTCAAAAACATGTCAATGGTCTTATAGTCTCCCGATGCACCTTGAAGAATATGAGGACATTAATATTATGAGAGATGATATGATGACTATTAGTCACAGGAGAGAAACTCCACAAGCAGACAACATCACCCAGTCCAGATCAGTCTAAACTTGCGACAGTCCCAATTATGAGAAATGAGAAGTTATATTGAATTTATAACTCCAAGTGGAGTAAATATATTGAACCCACAAATGACCATAATGCCAATAGCTCGAACTATATTTTATGTCAATTTTAAGCGCCAAGGAGTCTTAGGAATTGAAAAATGCGTTATATGTTACAGATGGGTTCAGCTGTTTTCCATGCTTGTATCCTCTCCTAGAAAATATTTCTCTGTAGAGAACAAATCCTTACATTAGCCCTTACCTGATATACTACAACTACTAGACAGATATAGTATCGGTTTCATGAATACAGAGGAACCGAAATTCGGCAAATAGTATGAATTAGGATTTAATAACCAATAAAAACATATCTAGAATTCCAGCTCAGTAGAATTGAGATAGCAGACGAATGCAACCTAACGAGAAAAATAAATTATAACAAATAAACAACAACCAAAATGTTCAGCATCCTCTTTTCTTAAAGCAGCAACATAACACTTCAACAACATCCAAAACAATGGTAACCGACCAGAACTCACAAGGAACAATTCCGACCCTTTTATCGTATCAATTATATAAATTATAGACACTCACTTACAGGATATAAAATTTAAAGAACCAGAACATTAGTAAATTTGAGAGCAAATCCAAATCATTTCAACACAAAACAAGTATAGAATGCCCCGATTACACTCTTTGACAATCTCTAAAATATTATTACCCACCAATTACCAAAAAGGCACAAACTTTATCACAACCCACAGATTAAAATCAGCTACCCATGAAATATCACAAACCAAAGTCCACATATTGCAGAAAAAACCATAACCAACAAACAAAATGATCACACCAAAAAATAAAAAATTTACAAAATCAAATAGAGAGAGAGAGAGAGAGTGACCTTCGAGAACATGATCTTCAGGTCCAATGGAGGAATCACCACAGACATCGCAGACAACTCTTCCATGAATCTCACCAGTCCAAGCTTCAACATTTGATGCAACAAACGCAGTTGTTAAGACAAAAACAAACAAACCGATCACCAGTTTTCTCTTCTGTGATTCCATAACTACTGATTTTTGAACTTTGAAGAAACCCTTGCTCAAAAGCTTCAACATTTTGGAAGCTTAATAAAATCATTCCAACTGGGTCCACTTTTCTTTAAATTACTAAAAAGCCCCTCTGTTTGTTTTATTTTCATTAATGGGTATAGTTTAATTTAGTTATAGCACAAGGACTCCACATGCAAAATTATATTTTTAGTCCTCCCCATTCAAAAGCAAACTAAAGCCTCAAATGACACATCAAAGTTATCACTGTGTTAGTTGTTCTTCTCTTCTTTAGAAAGTGCTAGATGAAGTGGAGAAATTCTCTCTAAATCCATGAACTGGCAAAAAAAAATTTCATCACTAATCAGAAAATTTGGTTTGATTATCTCATTTTCCATGTTGTTGGTTGTTTGAGAAATTTAGTTATAGTTAATTTATGATAATGTTATATCATGGTTTCCTTATCAATTTTTTTTTTATTGGATTGAATTTTGCATTGGAATTTTCTTGGATGTTGTGTTGTGTGTGTGACTTGCTCTGCTATTTGGTTCACAGTTTCTTTTGCTAAAGGATTTGTCTTTATGTCCCTATGATGAAGGATTTGAAAATTAAAAGTAGTGTCTGATTTCCTCTGATAAAAAAACAAATTCTGAGGGATATTCGTTAACATTCTTATTACAGTAATTTCTTATGAGCTCCTTTAGCATGCTTAGAGACAGATTTTTTTTTTTTTTAAATTCAAAAAGGATTTGGCATATAAATAAAAGGATGTGTGGCTGGTCACGAGTTAAAGTGGTGAGCAATGATCTTGATTATTCACTGTTTGTGAGATTAGCTTAATTGTGATATGCTGATTTCGGGTGGTTTGATAATGACTATGACTATGAGCATTATGTTTTCTGATTCCTTTTTACAATATTGCATTGCATCCCTAAGAAGAATATTATGAACATTAGACTGAGTTTGGTAAAGAGTATTAAACGTAAAGAGTATTAAACTGAGAGTATAAGCTAGCATTAATGCTAGCTTTAACGTTAGCATTAACTATGCGTTTGGAGTAGCGTTTAAATTTCAGTGTATATGCTAGATTTTAAGTTCACCAAACCGTGCCTAAAAGTAGTGGTCTGTTTGTTGGTTGTTGATGAAAAATAATTCCTGAGGGATGCACTAATTTGTCTACTCTTGCCTTTCAAACTTGTCAACTTGTATTATCAGTTACTTTTTGAGGATCATTGAATAGATTTTCTGTGGTAATGGAAATTTGTTTTGTTTTGTTTTGTTTTTTTTTGGGAAGTTACGTATCCCTGTGACGAATGCTATGCAATTTAAAAGTAGTGGCCTGATCTTTGATGATTCAAGTATTCTGAGGGATGTGAATCTTTCTTTTCCGAGTATAAATGTATGCAATACTTTGTCTTATATTGTTGCAGTATCATCAAGTCATCGTCTATGATCGAAACACATCAATTATGTTAATTGATCACTCATACGATGTGATATATATATTTGGGAATTTGTCCAAATATGGCTCCAAGGTTGGAGTATCTGTTGCAAAGGGTTGATAATGTCATCTTCTCAATAAACTGCTGTCATTGTCAATGCTTGTTGGCAACTACTGCAAACCAGTTTGGTTTTCCTGAAGCAGTTGCCGGATCTGAAATTGTATAAATGCCTGTTAGCATTTCATTTCAAGTCAATGATGTTATACAGGCTGCTAGTTTGTTAGTTCTAAACCAAGTTGATTGCTCTTAAGAAATCGAGCCTGTATTAGTTTTTATGTAAGCTGTAAGCTCCCCAGACCATTCAGAAATTGTTGTCGAATCTTTGTTGCTTAGTTTGATATCTGTGATGTTAAATGATCCGTTACCTGTGAGTTTATGGTCATATTGATTCAATTTGTTTAAAATGTTCGTATTTTTCTGAACAAAGCTTAGACTCATCAAATTATTAATGAACTGAATAGCCTATGAGTTAAATTCTTATCCAATGGAGGGTACAAAAGAAAATTATTAATCGTATACTCAATGGTTGATACGTTATAAAAAATACATAAAATCCTTATTTATCGGTCCACTTAAAAATTGAAAAGTAAAATAAACGTTCATCTATCATGTATATACCAAAATATTTGACAAAATTATCAGTGGCAAACTTTTCTCTTCTTCTTGCGGAGCAGGTAAAACCTCCGGTTACCCGAGGTTTTTACAAAAAATGCAGTCCCTGTATTCGAATCCAGGATCAAAAGATCAAATTTTAAGCTCCACACCACCAAATTTACTTCCAAATAAGCAACAAAATCTACTCTCAAATATCGCTAATCAGGGGAGTTGGATTTGATGTATTAGAATCAGCTATCCCTTGAATGTAAGATAATTTTTTGTGTAATAATTCACTTAATGAATGCACTTCCAATACCATACACCATTTTCCTATTTTCAATTGAAAAGCAATCCCTA